>JAOWBL010000014.1:13753541-13763575 GCA_028564865.1 Zenarchopterus dispar | reverse complement strand
CTATAATGCTTTCTTCTACCTAATCTGAAAATCATTTACATTAATTACAATAATTTCAATTGATTGTTTTTTTAGATACATTCCAAAAAAACATATGGTGGCTACACTTTTTTCTCTTTTATGAGATGAAGTCAGATTGTTCATCAAAAAGAAAAAAATAAGAACTGCTGACAGAGGAAAATGTTTCTTCAAGACTGCACACCTTTAAATTTAAACAGCAGTTGTTTCTTGGCATGAACTGATGTGTGTGTGTGTGTGTGTGTGTGTGTGTGTGTGTGTGTGTGTGATACAAACAGCCTGTGAAACTTTTGTTCTTTGATTGCCGTTAATAAACCTATAGTATGTGGATAATCCCTTGAGCTTCATGTCCTCAGGTTGACTCGTCTCATTTGTCGGCCAACAAACCCCAGACGTACGTCAGCCCGAGTCATTAGCATTCAACAGAAATCCCATCACAGGAGCAGCTACGTAGCCAGCCTGCACGGTGACGTTTGTGGTCCTCACTCAGTGGAAAATGTTGCAGCCTGGACTCTTGTGAGTCCCAACTGGGAGATAAAGTCTGGTCTGTGAATCAAGGCCTGAGGGGGCACGAGATGTTCCACAGGGCCAGAAGACTGAGCTCGATCCCTATCCACAAAAACAGCCTCACCCCCAAAGTGACTTCATTATTTCTATTTATGTTGCTGTCACTGTGGAACGGTCTCCCTCTCCGTTAATTAAGACTCTTTACGCTTCCTCTCCGGTGATGAGCTCCCCTGTGTCAGTTTTCCTTTTTGTTGCATACCGAACAGGCACATACGTTTATTTTAATCAGTTCACTGGGGGAAAAATCCCGCTGCCGGCACTAAAGACGCTACAGTATGTTCCAGAAGGTTAAACAGCCTGAGGCAACTCTGATTTAAGAGGAAGCTATGAGCACATAACCTTGCCGAGAGCAAAAATACTGTAGTGATCCCTGATTGTCTGCCTGTCTGCTGGAAGTCTCCTGATTCACCACATTCTCAGATATTTTTCACTGTCTGAGCATGTAACAGAAACATTTGTGTCATTTTCTTTTGGATAAAAGTTAGTTTTTCTTCCAAGTTTCAAGCTCAGTCCTGCTCTGAGTCAATACTTCCACAGGGCCTCATCAGATCATTGTCAAGGATGGACATTGTTTTCTTTAAAAAAAAAAAAAAAAAAAGCAAAAAAAAAAAACAAAAATTGAGTTTTATTTTTAATCTGAGTGAACAAAAATACAATTTTGTTGCACTCAATTAGTTCACGTTTTTAAAATGTTTTAGGTTTTGGATCACTTATGACAGCAGAAAAAGTGAAACCATTGAATTTCAACATCTGTGACATCCTGTAAGTCAGTACCAATGCTCCTCCCTGTTTTTGACCTGAGAACCATAATTTTGAAACAAAGGTATCAGGGGAACCAGTTTTACCACTCGATGTCACTAGAACCATGAATCAAATCCTCTTACTCAACAGTCGCCCTGCCCGTATATTACATATGCATAGAATAGGAAGTGCTTTGTAAGCATTTATGTGAATGAGGGAATGGGAAACACATTGTAGGGGCAATAAAACGTGGCTGTAAGACCATTTACCATTTACCACAACAAGTAATGTGGCTGTCTTAAACACACAATTTGCAAGTTTGTTCAAAAGCAGACAATTTCAACTCAATGCCAGTGATATATATGGGTTCAAATACCGCTGACAGTACAACAGCTTTTTTTTTTTTTTTTTAACATGTTCATTGCACCTGGTTGTGGGGCATCGAGGCAGACCTCCACCCACCCCCTTCCCTCCATACACGCAGTCTTTAACAACATTTGCCTCTTTTGAAATCAGTGTAACAGCAAACACAACAGGATATGAAGCTGGGATGAGATAAAGCTGGATAGTCTGGGTAATGTAATTTGAGTCTGTAATGTAATAATACCACAAGAATCCAAATGGTTCACTGAATAAAATCATATTTTAGGACAAAGATGGCCTGAAGAAATTGGCAGGGGTGGCCAACTTTAGGTGACTCCTTTTGAGTCATGGGAGCAATTAGGCAATTAGGAAGGTGTACTGATTCTCCTGTCTGAGTACATGGTCCAGAAGGTCTCAGAATGAGGACCTCCTCTTGAGGAATCATCTTGTTTCCATGAGGAACGAGATGGTTCTCAACATATTTTCAGTTCGTCCATCCATTCATGGGAATATTTAAGCACTCATAAGCCAGTTGAGAGACATAATGTGTCCAGGGTGACCTAGGTCTGCTTTGGGGCTTCCTCTCAGTTGGACATGCCTGTAACAGGGAGATGTTTAGAAAGCACCCCAGTTAGAAGCCTGAACCTCCTCAACTGGCTCAGTGACTCAAGTCAAAGTCTCTCCCGAATGGCTGAACTTCCCACCCTCTCTCTGAGTCCAGCAACCCCACTGAGCATATTTCTCTCCCAAGAAAACCAATAAATGTTGCAAAAGACAAAAAAAAAAAACGGAACGATGCCTGCGTGACATGAAGACAAATTCAGCCCATCGCTGCTGAAACTGACAGAGCGGGCTGCAGCTGGCTGATGGCACTGCAGAGCCTTTATTGAGCCGACATCACGTAGATACAGTGACCAAAGGGAAGTTTAAACATCCTGTTAGCTCAGGCTGTTTAACGTTACTCCAGTCTGAAGTGTTATTACCACATGGTTAGAAGAAGGAAGGAGATTAGCAGCAGAAAATGAGTCTTTAGTGCTCATGCAAACACATTTTAATCCTCATTAGATCCTCATCTACCTGAACTGTTAACATGCAAGAAAAAAAATTAATGTTTAAATATCCCCCTTAAGGAGGAGAATTTGTTTCACACATTTATTCGTTGCTGCATTAAAAAGAGATTTTTAAATTAGACTTTGCAAGGATAATGAAGGATAATATGGACTCCCTGCTGGAATTCATTCCTCTTCCCACCTTTGAATATTTGCAAAGACCGCGCAGTTAATGAACTCAGGAGGAGTTTGCAAATATAGCGAAGAGATTTAGGTTAAAGCAGGATTTAAAACTGGGGCGCTGCCTTTTTTTTAAAGGAGTTTACTTTGAATGTAATACCAAGAACAGACCTGCTTAGTGTTGACAATACTGCAGGCAGAAAAAAAAAACATCCTCGAAGCTTTTACAGATTTATCACAGATTGGCTTCACATTTAAACAGTGTTCTCTCCTCCACTTGGCACTAATTTGGTTTCTATTCAGTGGAAAAAACACTGTCCCCTAAACTGCAACAAACACGAGAGTCGCAGGAACAGATGGTGATACCAACACAGTTAATGAGTACGATAGATAGATAGATAGATAGATAATTTAATTCATAATTTAACCACTACTTTTATTTTTTTCCTAACCATAAGGCAAAATGTGCTTCTGAGCATATCTGACCATTTGATTTGAGAACTAGGCTTAATATTTGCAGAATCTTTACACATATGAACCTACGAGATCTAAAGAGGGACAAAATCACTGTATATGTGATTCATACGATATTCAGGGCCGGTGGACAGAAACAATCTCAGTATATTTGCATTTCTGCACAAGGACATCTTGTGAACAACGTGTAGAGGATGGCAGCATGTGACGAGAGAAAAGCTGAAGAAACCTACTCTAATTTATTGATTATTGTTTTTTTATTTTATGCAGATATCTGATTTAAGTTACAAAAAAAGCATTAAGTTTTATTAAAAAGGCTAAATATTCAAGCAAAGCAATATTATACCTCTATATTGTACTTTTGAATAAGGTTTTGCAGGTTTTTTGTACTCTAAGTCTTTGATTTACAACAAAGATAAAATCATGAAAAGTGCCTAATTTAATCACTTTTATTCATAAATGGAAAATAAACAGTAAAAATAATATTGGTCCCCCTTTTGTCTTTTAAACTTCACTGATCCAAAACAATCATCCTATCTGTGGCTCAAAAACCTTGAAACGATGCAGACTTTGAGTTTGGTGCAGTATGTGACACTTATGATAGCAGAAAAAGTAAAACTTCCTTTTTAATTTCAGCATCTGCGAGATCCTGTAAGTACTTTACTAATGTTACCAGAGAGCCTTAACGGTGAGACAAAGACATCAGGAGAGCCAGTTTGACCACTCAGTGTCAGCTAAACCATGAATTAAATCTTCTAATTCAACTTTCCTCCTACCCCTATATTACATATGCATAGAATAATTTTAGGGTTTTTATGTAAATTAGTGAAGGAGAAACGCCGTTCTGGGCTATAAAAAGGGGTTGTAAGCTGGACTAGTCACTATCTATCACAAGTAATGCAGCTTTCTCAAAACAGGCACATTTTGCTGGTTTTTCAAAAGCAGACACAATTTCATTATAGATATTTGAATACAGTCAAATCAGCCATGACTTGTACTTGTGATACTCTGACAGTTTTTGAAGAGAGTTAGATCTACATGATCTTATCTTTCGGTTCATCACAAATATCATCACAAAAAAAAGACAGGCTCAGATTAAGAGCTGGACCGTAGGAAGTTTATGTGTTAGCTGCCTCATCCTCGATTGTTGGCTCAGTGAGTTTTCATCGCAGTGTTGATACTTCTCTTGGTTCAGTCTGAAATTTTGTGGAACTGAGCAGTTAGTCGCTTGTGGAGGCTTTTAGCCTTTTCATGGCACACTGAATTCTTTTTTCACTTGTTGCTGGAATATATTTCATTTTTATAGGAATAGCTTTTGTTGGCTTAGAGTCAGTTTTTTTTCCATTTGCTGCATGTTTACCATTTTATCTACTACAAAGGGAGGCTGACCCCATTCCCCCTCAACAGCCTCCAGTGTGGTGGTAGTTACTGGGGCTGTACACCTCACCCCCAGCAGAACCCCACTTCCTGCAATAATGTCTTTAATGTCCCATGTTTCTTATCCCCCTGAGCCAATCAGATTTAAGCACAAGTCGTCAGCTTCATGTCTCTGAATTCTCTCTGTTGTATTAGAACATTTCCTCACTCATCTTATTCTAGTCATAAACAAAATCTGTTTCTGAACACTTGAGGTGAGAAATAAAAACTATTGCTTCAGAATCTACAAAACTAAAATTATGAATTTTTTTCTAAAGTGATGTTTTTTTTTTAATTCTTATTAATTTATGTTTTTTTAATAGATTTATTCTTTACCATTCAGTAACAGCTTATATATATATATATATATATATATATATATATATATATATATATATATATATATATATATATATATAACTGTTAAAGATATCATAGAAAAGTTCAAAATCATTGTGGAGCAGGAGATGGTCTCTCTTAATTAACTTTAAATGGTTTAGTATGTTTTGTCAAGGTTAAATTTGTTTGTAACAGTAGAAATACAGGTGTTTTACAGAAATGTTTGACGTATGATTGTGTATAAAACAATATAATCAGATACAGGAGGCTTGGAGCCAGATTGACTGTAAAGCCTTACAGAATATTAGAGAAATAACAGTTGAAATTATTAAAATGAAACCTCAGAATTTACCCAATGTCCATTTTTCTTCCAGCATTTGGTGCTGGTTTGATTTACTGTAACAGTGATGATCTTAGCATTAAAGGTTGTCCTAAAACCTTTGTAGCCTTTGATCCTCCTACCTGAAGTAAAAGCATGATCCTAGGAGCAAACAAATTCACTGCTGTGGTGCCAACTATCTCTGACTGCCACTTTAGTGCTTCTCTCCGACTCTCTCAAACAAAGCCTGGCTTTTTCTGATCTAGCTTGATCAGAACAAGTATCTGCAGAGTCTCAATCCAACACAGTCTTAAAAAGAAAATGAGAGCTAATTCTGGGCTTTTATGCTATGAGCAGATCTCAGAAAAAACAAGGAATTGGAGACTCTGGTTCAACAGAAAACAGGACCTTAACAAATCTAAACAATAGGCATGTATGTAAGTCAGGTGTAAAAACAATACTATTCTGAATATATCTCAGAATTCAAAAGAAACTGTAAAGCAAAAGTCAGAAGTGTTTAGTTGTTCGGGACATAGGACTCGTGTATACTGGATGAAGAACATGAGAACAAACAGGTGAGTAAACACAGGTGTGCTACAGACAAACAAGGACCAGGTGATCAGTGTGGAAACCTGCAGAAACAGACTCTGGGGAACAGCCGTCGGAAGAAGAGTCCTTCAAAAAAACAAAAAAAAAAACAGAAGAACAAGCTCCCTTATTCAGAACAGCAGAACCCTCTTCACTCTGCCAGTTCTGCCATGCGCACATGTTTGTGTACAAGTCCTCACTGTGAAACACAAAGTGAGAACCAACCCTGCTCTCGCTCGTATCAACAGTTGAAAAAAGTCATTGGAACAAAGTCTTAGAGAACAGAACTGAGAGCATGTAACAGCAGATGTCAAAATAAATAACGTGCAAAGATGACAACTATCGACAGAGCCGCATTCATAAAAGAGCTCGGAGTCCCTTTCAAGAGACATTGTGGACATTTATGTTCCTCAGAAGATGAATCTTCACCTTTTATCACTTTTATGTAAGAAAGCAAACCTAAAACAAACTGGAGACTTTTAATGGGCACATAGAAACTCCACCTGGAGATAAATGCAGTAGATGTTGGCTGTCAACAAGCAGTCAGTGTCTCCACTCCACAAACAAGCGATCCAGTAATCCTTTAAGCTACCACGGCTACAGGGAAACATTTACAGTAATTACTTTAACTTTGCTTTGACATTTCATTTTTTCTATAGTCAGTTCCTCTCTCACATTGGGCTGGTATCTCACCACATTAAGTCCCTGTAAACCTCAACTTTTAGACCCCACTGTCCTAAATTTCACCCTATCACCAAACTTTCAGTGTAGAAAAAGCAATATAAATACTGTTTATGGATGAAATTTTTTTCTTTTTTTTTCTTTGAGGTTTCAGGGTTGTAAGCGTCTTAAAAATATTTTTGTATTTTAACAGTGGATGTTTAAAGATCCTTAACAGAATCGTTGTTCTGTTGAGCAGATCAGGGGTCTGATCATGGCCCCTTCCTTTTTCTGCATAAATACACCTTACACAGATAAGGATAGATGATATAGCCTAAAAAATAAAATCCCTGATGTTTTTTATGACCAGACTCAATTTTCAGTTTCATCTATTTATTTTATCTTAAACCTATAGAAGACAAAATGTTTTTATTTTAACTAAGAAGTTGACATGAATTAGCCACGCTGCTACCCGTCAAACTTTACAGGCCAACAGCAGTTAGTCCAACACACACTTCTCCTACTCAGCTGAGTGCTTCCATTTAGGTAAGATAAATCAGGAGTTATAGAAAAACGGAAGCTTGAATTTACTCAGTCAATTAAAATTTTTAAACATCACCAGAGATCATAAATCTGAAATAATTAATTAATAAACTCAATTTTTCTCCCAGCTCTACCCAAAGGCACCATAATCCTTAAACATAAGTTTCCTTTTTTTACACAGATGACACAGCTTTATTTCTCTTCTGAGTCCAGCAATAGCAAGTAATAAATCCTCTGAAGAATGAGCTTCAGATGTAGCTGTCAGATCCTTTTCTCCAGCTGAGGGAAGTGAATCAGGAGTCATTATCAACTAAAAGATGCCACATGGGATTCATTTCTGTCACTTTTAAGAATTATCTCAAATTCAACTAACCATCCAGTCTTGATATGAAGAATTTCTCACATCTTATCAGTCCTGTCATTCATGGATTCATCACATCTTGTCAACACTAGTGTAACGTATGCTGCCCACATAGAGTCACATAAAACTCTACTAATGACAGACTCCTCGATGTAGGAATGAAACCCAGATTTTAGAAGTTTTACCCAAACCTTCTGTAAGCTTTTGAATTTAAGATCTCAACTATCTGAGACAATACTGTTGCTGAGTCTTTCCACAGCTGGAGATCTGACAGCAGAGAATCACTGAGGTTCAAAAATCAGGACCAGATATTAGGGGCCCCTCCAGGCACCTGATGTCAAGGCCATGTCAATTTGGTGTAAGTATCAAAAAAAGAGATCAGGTAGGCAAAGTTTTCCTTTCAAATTCATTTAAATAATTAAAAGTTTATTTGTACAGTGTCAATTAACAACAAAAGTCATATCAAAGTACTTCACAGACAAAGTAACAGTTACAGTTACAGTTCAGTTAGGTATATTTAAAACCCAGTTCCAGTACATTCCACCCATCCATTAAATTTAGCTTTTCAGCAAGTGGGTCGCAAGAGCAGCAGCAAAAGTGGGGACGTCCAATGCCTCCCTCTCCCGACCCACCTTATCTGTCCAGCTCTGCCAGGAGAACACAGAGACATTCCCAAGTCAGCCTGAAGATCTTATCTCTCTATCTCCATCTTATCTCATTCTGGGTCTGCTCCAGGGCCTCCTCCCACTTGGACATGCCTGAAACCTCCTTAGGGAGGCATCCTATCAATACCACCTCAACTAGCTCCTCAGTTTGGAGGGGATGCAGCTCTTAAGTAGCAGAACTTTGCACCCCATCTTTACGAGGAAACAAGTCATAGACAACATGTAAGATGTTGAAACAGACATTTTGCCATTTCATGGAAAATAATATTAACTTGTTTTGAATTAGATGGCAGCAACACATCTAAGAAAAGATTGCGATAGCATCATGTTTACTATTTAGTAGCATTCATGATGTTTCAAATGTTTTCTGTTGGTGAAAGGTCTGGACTGAAGGCAGGCCAGTTCAACATCCGAACTCTTCCTCTGTGAAAGCCAAACTGTTGAGATGAATGCAGTGAGTGGTGCTGAAATATGAAATACACTCCTTGAAAGAGACATTGTCTGGATGTGAGTTGTTGCTCTAAAATCTATGTACCATTTAGAACTGAGGGAGCCTTTCCAGATGTGGAAGCTGCCACATCTGGCACTAATGCAAAAAAAACAAAACAAAACACTAATGCAAAAAAAAAAAAAAAAAAAAGACACTAATGGAACCCATCAAAGATGCAGACTTTTGATTGAATCGCTGATAATGAGTTGGATGGTGCCTCTCCTCTGTAGTCAACAGAAAACAGCATCCATAATGAAAAGAAAAAAAAAAAACAAAAACAAATTTTGATTCATCTGACCACAAAAACGTTTTCCATTTTGCTTCAGACTATTTTAAAGAAGCTTTGGTCCAGAGAAGTCAGCAGCATTTTTCTGGAAGGTGTTCACACTTTGGGTTCTTCTTTGTGTGATAGAGCTTTGTGGATTGTACAGTGAACTGCAATTCACAGACTGTGATCTCTGGAGGTGTTCCTGACTTCATGCAGTGATTTCCAGTAGAGAATCATGTTTGTTTTTTAATGCAGTGCTGTCTTGTGGTCTGAAGATCACGACCATCTAGTTTTGGCTGTTTCCAATGCACACAGAGATTCCTCTTGATTCTCTGAATTTTTGATGATTTTATACTCTTTAGACAATGGGCATCTTCATAGTCTTCAGAATTTTATGTTGAGAAACATTTTCCTGAAATAGCTCAGCAATTTCGTATCTCAGATTGGTGAATCTCTGCTCATCTTAACATCTGGGATGTTCGGTCTCTCTGAAATTCTCCTCTTATAACCAGTCATGTAACTGAACTGTTGCTAATTGACCTATTTAGTTATCAAATGATGCTCCAGTTGTTTTTCATATGTGCCGGTTTACTTTTTCAGTATTTTGTTGCCCCTGTTCCAACTTTTATGAGGTTTGTTGCTACCATCAAATTCAAACTGAGTAAATGTTTCCCATGAAAATGGCAAAATATCTCAGTTTCAACACCTGATATGTTGCTTGTATTCTATTGGGAATAAAATAGGAATCTATGAGATTTGTAAATTACTGCATTCTGATTTTTTTTTTTTTTTTTTTTTTTTTTTACATTTTACACAACATCCCAACTTTTTTGGGAGTGGGTTGGACATACAATCTATTATTATTATTATTATTATTATTATTATTATAATTCCTGCTAAATCCGAGACCATGGTTCTCAGTCGGAAAAGGGTGGAGTGCCCTCTTCAGGTCGGGGATCAGGTGCTGCCCCAAGTGGAGGAGTTCAAGTATCT
>JAOWBL010000014.1:13689384-13744515 GCA_028564865.1 Zenarchopterus dispar | reverse complement strand
AGACGGGCTGGGATAGGCTCCAGCAGACCCCCGTGACCCAGAAATGGAACAACGGGTTTAGAAAATGGATGGAAAATACAATAAGATCATCGTTATTTTTGTCAGTACATATCTTATGAAACTTGTCCTCTGCTTTTAACCCATTGCCGGTTACACTAGGAGCAGTTGGAGGTGTTGCTCAGGGGACCACACTGACTTACCTTTGTTAATCTGGGTCCTTCATGCCTAAACCCACTGCTGTAACCACTAGGCTACCACTCCCAACAAAACACCAGAAGACCAACGAAAATAAATGACATGTAGTTTTAAATAAGTTTTTGATTTTATGGTGACTCGATACCAAATAACCTTCAGCCCAGTACAGCTCCACAGCGCGGTGGTTGGGACCTCTGTTTTAAAGTGCTCCCAGGTGTCTCCTGAGAGACTGCTCTCATCGATGAGGATGGCTGGTATCCCGACAGTTCTCCAATGTTTACAGTTACAGTCCTTTCTAATTAATGCAGTTCAAGTTAAAGTTCTTACTACGACTACTAGTTAAAAAAAAGAAGAAATGTCTGATGTCAAAATAGATTCTAGGTGCATCTCTAGTGAAGTACAGCCCAGAGTCTCTTCTGAAACACTTCTAAATGGCTCTGCAGTGCTTCTGATGGGACAACTGTCACTGTTCTTTGATGAACATTTCCTCTCCTACTAGGACCCAAGGTTGGGAACAGGGAGGTCCATTTCTGGTCCCCTGGAGATGCTGTCCTGCATGTTTTAGACATTTGTGCCAGCACATCCGGCTCAAAATAGTGGACCATTCAGACTCATGTAGATCTTGATGGCAAGCTGATGGTGATCCAATCAGGTGTGTTTGAGCAGGAAACATCTAAAACATGCAGGACAGTGGCCCTCAAGGACTGGAATGGGACCCCGCTGGTTCAGAGTTAGATAACACCTCCGGAAAGTAATCAAATATTCCTTCACATGAAATTGAAACTAATATTTTACCATGAAAGAGGCAGAAAATTCCTCAATTTTAATGTCATTAAAAAGGTTCTGGGAACCACACTGTCAAAATAAGCCACCCACCAACACTGTTTCAAAATGAGCTACAGTGCGAAGGACTCAGACCCAGGGATTTTTTTTTAAGATTTGCTTTTAAAATGTTTTTACATTTTTTTTCTATGATAGTTTCACAACCATTTTTCATCAATTTAATCTTTGTTTTCTGTATTTGTTTCAGACCTCTTTAAATGCTTATTAACTGTATGATAAAGATAAATTTGTCCAGACTTTCCTGAACTATTATTACATTTAATTTATTCAAAACTTTAACAAGAATCGGAAAGACAAGTACAAAGTACATCATTTTATTATTCCAAACATTCTTCCTCTTGAATTCTCCAGCTTTTTGTGACTCCACATTTTCAGCTTCATTTCAGATTCAAATGAGTATTTTCTCATCAACTTTAACAATATTTAAATAATTTCTAACAAAGGAAATAAAAGAAGCGCAGCAGAGACCAGACAGCTCTCACTCTCTGTGACGTGATATATTCTCTGTGCACAGTTTCAGGAATCGCATCATCCCTCTGACTGCTTGCTCCCTGAGGTTTTGTCTCTGAGAAGAAATGTCGAATTTAAACGCCACGCCATGCCACGGCGCTTCGGCTCGTTTCCCTTCTGATAAATTCATCAGGCCTTGAATGTGTGCAGCTGCAGGAGTGAGCTGAGAGGCTGCTTCACGTTCATTAGTGAACAAACCTGCAGCTGCATCTCTCTCTCTCTCTCTCTCTCACACACACACACACACACACACACACACATTGGTGCTGCTCCTGTGAAGCTGCATGCCGCCACCTTCCCGGTGCTTCAGCTGAGAAATAATTAGTAGTGAAGTATCTGCTCACTGAGCTAACTTGAACCATGAAATTTTAAGTAAATATATGTGTGTGTGCGTGTGTGTGCATGTATGTGTGTGTGTGTGGCATGCTTTGCCACCCCGGAAACCGATTCCATCTCATAAAAAATGGATGCCTGTTGAAGCGGTCTCCAGTGAGGAGATCACTGAAAGCGAAGCAATATTCCTCCCACAGAAGTGAGCTGACGAGTGTCATATCAGCGGCTAATGAAAGCTCCTTCCTTCCGTTCCTGCACGGCGGCTTCACGTGGGCCGGCGCTTGGCCCCTTTGTTGGCCTGATTTAGGAAGGTGAAGCAGATTAGGAATGATGCCACTGGACAATAATTGCAGGAATTTCCTCAGCAGCAGGACCTCAAGTTACAGCTGCAACTACACTAATGTTTGTTTCTTTGAATGTAACACTTCATTTCTTTGACCCTTTCAGCTTTTTTATTTATCTTTTGGACTAAACAATTCATGGGGTGATTAGAAAACTAATTGACAAAATCTCATGATTAATATAATATTAATAGAAAAGGAATCACTGGCAAGCTAAAGCCTTGTTACTGATCAGATTTCTGGCTGACTCTGCAGAATGCACAGCCCTCTGCTCCAGCAGCAGAAATGCTGAATGACGTGTCGAGCACGCAGCTGGAGATGTTGCAGGTTTTAAGCTCTGCCTCTTGACTGCTCGCTTTTCTCAAATATGACTCTACATCAAATCTTGTGAATCAAACTCAAACCAAGCGTCTTCATGCTTGTTGCACTGAAAACATGGAAAGCCCCTTGTCTGACTTCCCAGTTTAAAGCGAATAAATGAATTGATTACTCATTTATAGATATATATACATAGGTATGCTGGTGACGTATCCAGGTATAACCCCATTTATAGATGCTTACAACAAACAATAGCACAAGTGTCTCAATTTTATTATAAACACTTGCTAAACTGGAGAAGAAAAAGCCGTAAAAAGGCTGAAAAAAGTTCAACACTTTTGAAAACATGTTGGAGAACATAGTCACATCCGGTTCTTCAATAAGAGAAAATAAAGGAAGCAGAGGTACCGAGGTCCTTTAATTATTGAAAGAAAAAGCAGCCAGTAAAAGAAAATGTCTGTGTGACTGACAATCCGTCGATTGATTGGTTTGTTAAGTGAGAAACGCTGTGAGAGATATTCCTGGAGATGATCCAAATGGTCCTCTGTCAATTCACTAATTGATCACTCGGCCATCATTTCAGCTGCGCTTGTAAAATCTATCAGGTTGTTTGATTTACGCGCATATATCATATTTTATGAGCACTTCAGTAAATAGTTCATTAAATGACAATATTAAAATAAGCTAATTGAAAATAAAAATCAAAAATGTGTTATCATACAGAAGTGCACTCACACACACACACACACACACACACGGGATGAGCTATTAAACACAAGCGTGCATGGTCATTCTGTCATGTAAAATGCACCAAACAACTACAATACTGTCTTTGCAACCCTCTACCCACACCCACCAGAGCTCATGTCATGTCCCAAACTTGCTCTTTAAAGCGTTGTGGACGAAGCTCCTGAAAGACACAACAAAAACAACCTGACACAGATGGCAGTTTGGACACAGAGTTAAAGGGGGCGTAGGGGCTACTCTGTGCCTCCGTCCACTGACAGGCCCATCTGGGGGTGTCAGGTGTCTGCAGGGTGGGATCCTGTGGGTTCTGGAGATGGTGGAGTTTGAACAGTCCTGTTGGAAGGGGGGTGGAGGAGGGCGGGTTCTTTGTTTTCCTCTTGCTGATGCTGGAGGCGACTGTGAGCTTTGTTATTTTCAAGGCAATTTTCAACTGCAGCTAATAAGTCTGCATTGTATGATTAAAATCCAATAGCTGATAAAGAAAACCATTACTTCAACACATTTGAGAATTGCTCCTTTGACGCAGTTTATGAAAAAAAAGTATGCCAATAAAACATCAATTAACTCCCACTGGAGACGGACCGATCGAGCGCCAAACCATTCAATGCAGTACTTTTCCAGCGTGTCGTGAAAAGACAGCAGGAGGGAAATGGTTACCATCGTCTCCGCCGCCCAGGAGACCAATGGTGACACGACTCAACTCGCCTCCATCCAGTCCCGGCGGTGAATATGAGAGCAGCTCTTTGACCTCCAAGAGCGTCTCAGCGTTTCACCGCAGCGCGGTATGTCAGGACTGATCACGGCGCACATTTGAGAAGCACATGACTGTCAGCGATGACGAATGTAGCTGTCAGTTCAGCTCAGTTCCTCACCTGAACGTAACCTGCTTAAACACGGGCCTGGTGTCACGCTGGCCCTCGGAGTGCAAAGACACAAACAGATCAAGTGGTGGCACGTCTCTGGTGTATTTACTGCCTGGAGTCCCTTTTACTTTTTAACATGACAAGAAAGGGCAGGCAAGGTGGGCAGACTCCATTTTCTCTCATCCCACACCACAAAACTGTTGACATGGAGAAAAGAGAGCATACTTGTCCTCAGAGAAGCCAAAGAAATAAACAAGATGCCTCAATAAAATAACGCCCATCTTTGGCAACAGACAAGAAAAGTGCTGATGGAAAAATAGTTAACTCTTAAACTATATGACCATACCAATCTCTGCAGCCTGCTGATTCCAGTTTTCTTTGTGAGAAAAATGATCAACAGAAAGTTTTTCTTTGTCATTATGAAACAAAAAAAAAAAAAAAAAAAAAGAAAACCTCCAGCTTCCTGGATAAAATATGTTCCCTCATGGATTTGTTTGAACTCTAAGGTAGTAGGAATAGTTATCCAGGCTGTTCTATACTCAAACTGACCATGTTTACAAATGACTGTCTTCAAGATGGGCTTAGTGACCAAAAAAAATGTCAAAATCAAATGAGTGCCTTATCAGCCATCACTAGTCAGTCGATCAAGTTGAAAATCTGCATCAGCAACAGCCTGTCAAACCGCCTGAAGGGGGCACCTCGCAAGGGTGATGGTTACACATGCGGCCATTCAAAAGAAATCAATTCCACAGGAAATGTATTTTCTCAAGATACAAAAGCCAAGAGTTTTGTATCTTGTTTAATAATAAATCAAATTAACATTCTGACTTGGACAACAGAGCAGGGTATGAATCTGGCAGAGCTACATTGTGATTGACAAGCCGCCACCAAACAGAACTGTAGTCAGACCAAGAGCTGGTCCAACGTCAAACATGCTGACAGCTAAACCATCTATTTTGTACAATATTTGATATTAGATCAAACCCATGATCAATATGAGCTCTCAGAGAGAGGAACTGGAAAGAAGCTTGAATGTATTCATCTTCTGATGGATTTTGAGCAGAATTATTCTCATGCATTGACAGGAACCTCAACTAACTTTTTGTTTGTCTGTTTGTTTTTATAGCAAATTAACAACACCTTGTAATTATCTGAACATTATTTTGTTGAGCAATGACACATGAACTAAATCTTCATGTTTGATTGAGTTCTGACGAGTAATCCATAAAACCAACAGCTGAGGAGATCAGACCTTCTGGATAATTACTGAAAATGATAACCAAAATCTTTCAGTTCAAACAGACATGTTTGCATGTGTTATACTTGCTTTACGTAAAGAACAACAGTTACATATCAGCCAAACAAGATTAACATTCCAGGTATAGAGATCAGAGCTTGGTCTACATTCCTCAGTTTAATACAACAAGAGCTGCTATAACTTGAAGACACTGATTAAATATTTAGCTGATATTTAGAGAACTAACATTTTCACCAATGAAAACGCCACAAGTGTTCAGTTTAAGTGACCTTGAACTAAATTGTGAACTCGGTGTTCCACTCACTCCACTCAGTCCATTAGATGATTCAACGGCCTGGATGTAGACTACCCATCTCACATTCTTTACTTTTAAATGTAAAAGCACTCCAACATGATTTTTTAGAAGAGTCTACATCACACAGCCCTCTATGTTTCCATATTTAAGACACTTAACAAAACTTGAAATCTGTTGAAACGATGTCTTTGCAGAGTGCATCTCTCCCAACAGCACCACTTCACAGAAAGAGTGTGTTCCATAACATGTTGATATTGTAAATATATTTAAGTGACTAAAAGGTCATAAAGGCACCTTGTCAGTGTCAGGTTGGACTCCCTTTCACCTTAAATCTTTATAGATTCAAAAAGATGGTGTAAACATCCCTCAGATCTTGGTCCATATTGTCATGACAGCGTCATAATTTCTGCAGGTTTGTGATATGATACATGTATTCTGTTCCACCACGTCCCAAAGGTGCTCTGCTGGAGTGCAGAAACCCCATTGTCACATTCATGGGACTAATATGAGGTGATTTGAGTTTTGGGATGTTATCGTGCAGGAGTATTCATCAGAAGATGAGGACAACATGGTATTAAAGGACACCTGGTCAGAAAACAAGACTCAGGTTGGCTGTGGGGCCCACAGTGTGCCAAAAACCATCCTCTACACCATCACATCAACACCAGCATTAACCAGTGGTACATGTCGCTGACAACTTGTGACCCTACCATCTGAAGGTTGCAGCAGAAATCAAGACTGATCAGACCAGGCAACAGTTTTTCAATTTTCTATTCTCCAGTTTTGGTGGGTCCATGTGAACTGCAGCCTGAGTTTGTTGTTCTTATCTAGCAGGAGTGGATGCTTAAGATCCTCTGCTTCAAGGCTCGTGATGTTGTGCATTAAGAGATGGTATTTTTTTAATGCATATCTAGGTTGCTACAAGTGGTTATTTCAATTACAGTTGCCTCACCATCATTTCTGACAGTAAAAAGGCTATTTACACCATTCTCTAGGGCATTTCACCCAGAGATCCACCAGTCACTGACTATTTTCTCTCATTTGGACCACTCTACAAATCCTGGAAATGGCTCTGCATAAATAAATCCCATCAGACCAACAGAGACCAGCCCTGTTGACACCCATGACCAAATCACACTCAGAAGTAACACAAATTGACTTTCTCTCCCATTTTGATGCTCATTTTGAACTTCAGAAGATCATCCCGAGCATGTCTACGGGCTAGAATGGATTCTGCTGCTGTGATTGGCTAGTTCGATATTTGCATCCGTGAAGACCTGAACAGCAGCAAGCAGTACCTAATAAAGTAGCAGTAAGTGTATATTCCAATTTACCCTTATTACTGCATGTCAATTAAATTGAATACACTGCACTTGATCAATTCTATTCCAATCAAATCCTGCCAATTTGTAAAAGAGATAAGCTAAATCTTTAACTTTTCAACTAAAGCTTAAAATCCTTTTAGGAGTGCACAGGAAAGTGTGATATTTTTAGTGTTTATGGATGTTTCCTCTGTTCACTGCCCTCACACTGACACTTAAATCATTTACAGAATAAACTCTGAATATCAGTTTAATTTAATTTAGTTCCTGTAAAACTAACTAAAGTAAAATATCCCTTTGTGTTTCGTGCTCTTCTGTAAAATGAGCCAAACCCTCAAAATTCAAGCTCATAACAGTTTGTTGGTGAACTAATGTAAATAAAAGTTGAGTTTTGAGTCATTCACTACAAGTTTAGCATATTTGACCAGTTATTTGGAGTTTATCGTCTCAGCCTGAAGAGACAGTGTACTTATGAGGATACCTCAAAGACCTAACGGTCACAACAGATAAACTTCATTACATATCCTGAATAAAACAACTTGTTTAAGTTCAAAATTTCAGCATTGTCTGTCAAACAACAAGCCCAGCACTCCAGAAAATCCTGAGAAAGAAATCAGTAGATTTCGTTTACAAGAAGTCCGTGCGCGTAATGATGGCACAGGCAGAGGCGGGCCTCTTAACGCAGTTACACATGAAGGTGAGGATGCACAACTGAAGCGCTGGGTGTGTTGCGTTCAGAGGGGGGTTCCGTGGGAGCATCACAACTGCGGCCACTCAGCACTTTCAGCTCTCCAACACACACCAGCCCATTGCACGGACTCTCCAGAAAAACACCAGACGAGTGCAGAGACAGAGCCGAACCCGTCCGCTTGACCTTCAGCGCGCCATCCAGTCCATCCATCCAGCTACTCAGCGGGAGAAACTTATTCACGCCCCTGACGCGCAGGAGCCGGACTCCAAGTGGACATGACGACCATCAGCAGCATCAGCATGAGCACCAGTAGCTTCAGCAGAGGAGTCACCGTCACGTCCACGAGCTGCAACAGGAGCGGCACGCGGGAACCGAGCCGCTCGCCGCCAGAACTCGGCAGCCCGGCGTCGGCTCCATCCCGCCGGAGGAGTGGAGTTGACAGGTGCGCGCGGCTGAAAGGTGTGATACTCACGGTGAGAGGCGGCCGACGCTCCGCCGAGGACGCTCAGGGTGCAGAGGACGACCACCGGCAGCGGAGCGACCATCTTCATCTGTGGTGCGCACTTTATCCGCGCAGAGGAAAGCGCAGCTCAGGGTCCTCCTCGATCCTCCAGCTTGGAGGGATACCAGGAGTCTGATGTGGAGGAGCAAACCTCTCCCCCGATGGCACGCCCTCCCTCCTCCCTGTGAGGTACAGCCCACCTCCCCCTCCCTTCCTCTCTCTCTCTCTTTCCCTCTCTCTGTCCCTCTCTCTCCCTCTGTCTGTCTCTGTTTCAGGCTTTATTGGCAGAACAGGAGTACCGTGGTGCCTCATTATTACTGTAAAAGCAGAACAATAGCAAAGAGCCACAGAGAGCAGCGGTCCCGGCTGTGTCTATGTATGTGCAGAACCCAACAGAATTTTCTGACAGGCTAGAGAGAACCCTGAAGTCACTATCCAGAGGAAGGTCTCCATGAAGAGCAGAAACAAAATAATCACTCCTGGTCCAAAGTCACGCCTTAATTATTGGTATTGAGTTAAACTGTTTAGTGTGCAGCCAGGTCCTGTCTGTCCCTCCGATAGAATCCGGATCACTCCTCTGCTCATTCATTTGTTTTATTTAAATCATTTTAAACCCTTTTAGCCTCACTTTTTTTTCTTTACTCCTGCTTTCAGTTCAGTGTGAAGTCCACTCACTAAGACGTTTTTAAGGCCTCTGATTACTAATAAAAGTCAGTTTTTGTTGGTTTTTACAGTTCATTGTCTTCTACTTCTTTTAATTATCTTTGTTTTATCTGTTTTGGTTCTTCACTTGTCACAGCAGCTCTGTGCAGATAGTGAGCTAAATTCAACATTAAGCAAATTCAAAGTCCTTTGCATAAGACATGTATTAATCCATAAGGATCGCTGATGACACAGGTGTCACACTGTTTCTAAATGTCCTGGAAAGTTTCTGACACATGTGGTCCACTTCATCTGTGTTTTGCGCCCCAAATTTTTTTTCAAGTAGAAATGGGTCTGCCTTTTTATTTAATTCAAAAAGCACAACTCCAAATTCAGAAACATTAGGATACTGTAAAATGCAAATAAAAACAATATGCTATGATTTGAGAACATCATGAACCTATAACTAAAATAACCCATAACAGAACCCATAACATTGACAAACTATTTTAACTGGCCTGGAGAAAAATTATAACACCCTCAAATATTTAGTTTTACAACATTTTGAGTCAATCACTGCAATTAAGTGATTTCTGAATGTCTTAGTGAGACTTGTGCACCTGTTTGCTGTTCATGAACAAGCTTCTCCAACTGACCCAGGTTTTTCTCCAGACTGCATGCTTCAGATGTTTCCACAGATGTTCAGCAGGATTTAGAGTAGGACTCATAGAAGGATGCTTCAGAATAGTCCAATGTTTAGTTCATATTCATTCTTGGCTGGTTTTAATTTTGTGTTGTGGGTCATTGTCCTGTTGGAGGATATATGATCTGAGACTGAGACCAAACTTTCTGACACCAGCAGCACATTTGTCTCAAGAAAGACTTTAGATCTCATTGAACCTGCACAGACAAGTCACAGCTGATGCGATTTGTCAAAAAGCTCCAGTTTTGTCTCATCTGTCCAAAGGACATTCTCGCAAAACCTTTGTGACAATTTTTGTTTCCTGATTGTCACTCAACAGTGGAGTCGTCCTCGGCCATCCACTTTGGTTCAAATTTTGATTTAAGCTTAATTAAAGGTGTGATCTGACACTGATGGGCCTTGACCTTGGTTTTCACCTTGAATCTCATTGGATGTTGTTGTGGGTTAGGGTTCAGATGGTGAATTCCCTGTCTTCTTATTTCATGCGCTGGGTGTGTGGTGCAGCAATATGCAGACGTCTGGACTTTGAAGGACATGGGTTAACACAGTCCTTAGAGAATCACTGTGTTTTGCTGGATTAACTGGGAAATGAAGCGCAATACGTCACACAGGGGTGGCCATTTAAATGCTGTGGAAATGGTATGCCCAGACTTGTTGTTGTTTTTCCATCAATAACCTTCATTTTGTCATCACAGCTCAGTTCAGATTCATTGTGTAAAAGATCAACGGCATTGATGCTGTTGCTGATGACGCATCCATTATGTTATGCTCCATTTCTTTCTGGCTTCTCCTTGATGCTCAGTTTATTCATACATATAACGTACTCAGTTCCTGGATCACCACTTCTGTTTTGATGCTTCTCTGGAGAAGCAGGCACTTATCAGGAGAACAATGTTTTTATGGTGTTGGGAATTATTCCTACGGGGAAAGCGTGTGTCTGTGTATGTGGGATTGTTAAATATTGGTATATAACACAGAATGTGTCAGAATGGAGATTTAATTTGAATATTCTTTCTTTAACCTGTATTTAGTGACCATATTAATGGGATGTGTTAACCCCTTGTAGTGGTTTTGCCCAGGAGGGACTGGCTTGGACCACAGCTGGTTTCAGAGGAGGAGGTGAAAACAACAGTTTGTTGAGAAGTTGTTTGGTAGAAAGTTAACAGTTTGGTGCTAATGTTCTGTTTCCTGACATGTATTACTCTGAAAGTTTTCAGACTTAAATAACTTTTTTTTTCCACAACTTATTTTTTTCTCCATCAGATGACCTCCTCCACACATCTACAGGTGAGTGGAGGAACCTAGCTCTCTCACAGCTTTCTTTGGTTTCCATTTGTATTATCATCTCTTCAGTTTGTCATCAATTGTCCACTTGTGTCCACATCCAGAGAGGTTTTCTGCCTGTGGTAGTCCTGTGGAGCCTAAACTTCTGAATAAAGTTTCCAACTGTAGTCACAGGAACATGAAGCTGCTTGAAGATAGCTTTCTAGTCTTCACCTTTAACATGCTAGTCTAGAAGGTTCTTCCTGATCTCCTCAGACATCTCTCTCCTTTACTTTCTCTGATTCATATTCAGTGTGGTGAACACCATGATGCCAAAAAGCAGAATGACCGCTTTTAACCCTCTAAATAGTCAGACACCTTAGATGTTCATTAGTTTAAAACATCATTACAGTCACAATATTTGACATCTCGTCTAGAGGTACTAGCTCATTTGTCCAGACCAGTTTAATTTATTTGGATTTTTAAATGATTTTTAAATGATTACGTAGAACCACAATTCAAAAGCAATGTTGAATTTTCATTCATCAGTTTTCCATAAAGTATTATTTATTATTACTTTTACTTTTATTATTACTTTTTCAGTAATTTCAGTCGGTATCATGAGGTTTATTTTCCTTGAAAGAATGGTACCAACATATTTATCCAAGTGTGTACTGCAAAGAAGATCTAGGACTGTTGAGCAACTGCAGATCTGGATCCAACAGGAACAGGACAACATTCCTCACCCAAAACTCCAACGGGTCACCTCAGCTCCCAGAAATCTGTGATGCATTGTTAAAAGAAGGAGGAATGATCCATCTGTCTCAGCGTTTTAAAGACTTTATTGCTACCATCAGAATACCTACATCAAAATACCCTTTTATCTAAAGAAGTGTATTTTCTCAGTTCAAACATTTGACATTTTCTATGTTCTATTGTGACTAAAAAATGTTTTATTAGATTTGTGACTCATTGTACTCTTTTTATATTTATGTTTGTGAGTGTCATAACTGTTTTGGAGTTGTGGTTATAAAACCAATAATGAAAATAGGAGACTGTGTGGGGTAGAAACAAGATAAATCTGGATAAATAATAAAGGTGTGGCTTAAAGAAGAGAAGATAAAGTCAATAATCTCCTAATTATGGATTACTTAGTGCAAGTATGCTCATGATTTATTCATTTTCTATATTTACTTCAACCCTGCTCAGGTTCACAGAGGTCAGCTGTCACTGGCTGGGAATACTGGAGGAAATTCTAGAAAGGTCATCAGTCCATCACACCTCACATTTGAGACATTTTACTTATATCTGAATGCAGCATTCTCACAATCTCCCATGAGTCCGGAATTCCCTAAACTGAAAAGTGCTCTAAATAGAAAATTGAGGTTATCCTGAATCAGGTGCAAATGAGTGCAGCAACTTTTATTGTCACTGAGACCTTTCAATTTACTAATTAAAATAACATTTTTTTTTAACAAGCTGACATTTTTTTAGGTCTAATTCCACAGACACAGTACAAGACTTTGCTTTTCAACATGCCTTTACAGCTCTGTTCACAGCAGCTGGTTTTAACCCTCCATAGGCCAATTTTAAGCTTCCAACTCTCAAGGGTTATTGAAAAACATTGAAGGATCTGAAGTGATTAAATATGGTTATTTGAACACTAAAGGGTTAACGGTGGGGTAAGGAGCTGCACTACATGCCAGCCACTTCTCCAGGGTGCAGGACTGTATAAAGTTGGGTGGAGATCAAGATGAAGAAGCTCGATAATTATTATCTGATCTGAGTTTGTGATGTCACAATACATTGAATCTGGACCACCTAATAAATGATATACTTTCCTTTAGAGAGGGAAATTACTTCAAACACCCAAATAGGATGTCTCAAGCACAGAAAATGTTTTTGTGATTTATTCCCAGGCCACTCTGTGAATGAGAAGGTAAAAACTGACTTCAAGACCATAGTTGGGTTTCTTGCTCATCACAGCTTCATGTGTCGTATTTCTGATTTCTGCTCCGCTTCTATGGCAGCATCACCCCTCTCTCCCCCCACTTCCTTTGTTTTAGTCTGAGAGGATGTCGTATTCTTGGCATTTTGTTTTTCTAAAGCCCTCAGTTCTGTATGCAGCCTGCGTTGGTGGACTTGACTCAGTCTGTTCTCTCCAGGTTGCCAGGATTTTCTCTGACAGCCCATGTCAGTGGCCAATTTGTGGTCAGTGAATCTTTTGGAATGATGTCTGCGATTGCTCCCGCCCCCAGATATTCTCCTGCTCTGTGTGGTGTGCTCTGTGCTGAGCAGCAGTGAAGTTTTGTTCAGAGATTGTGTTGTTTGTGTCTGAGGACTGATTTACCCCTCTTTTTCTTCAGCTGTAAATTGGCCGGTCAGAGGTCTGGTGCTGGAAGTAAGACTGCGCCTTGAGACCGACCTGGTGCTTCGGTGGATTCCTCCATGAGATTTGTGCTCATTCATCATCCAGTACTGTGTTTCTAAGCTGCTCTATCCTTGAATATGAATCACAGATGGGTTCACAAATAATCCGGCAGTGACAGTTTTTTTAAATTTAGTTTTCCTTTTTTACACCACTACAAAAATGACAATAAAATAATCACAGTTTGATCAAAGCATTAACTTTCAGCTCTAATTCAAGCAGTTTCACAAAAAAAATGGAATTTGCAATTCAGGAATTAGAGCAAACTATTTTCATTTCAGGGGTTTAAAAGTATTTAAGACAAAGTGACATATTTGTAAACATAATGGTTAATTTTAGTACTTGGATGAGTTCCTGAAGCACTAACTGGAGTGAAGTGAGGAGCCCATGGATGTTGCCAAATTCTGATATTCCTCCCTGGAGATGCTTATCCTTCCTGGTTGTTCAGTTTTGTCTTCAGTGACTCAAAAGTGTGCTTTACTGCAGACCTCTTCAACCCTATGAATGTTTGTCTGCTCCAGCACGCTGGCCTCAAAATAGTGGACCATTGACAGACTTGTGTAGACATTGATGACAAGCTGATGGTGATCCAATCAGATGTGTTTCAGCAGGACAACATCTAAAACACCGAGGGCAGCGGCCATCAAGGACCACACTTGAAGAGCCCCTTTCTCCTGGGTGGATATCTGGTGACTGACTTGGCCGTTGAAGAATATTCATTTCTTCCCACTTGTTTCTTTGGCAGTATTTTCATGTTTAGTTATTATTCATTTGAATAATAGACCTGTCCACCTCTGAATCCATTCTCTTCTGTCATGACAGGGTGTCAAATCGTTAATAAATTCCACTGAGCCTCTATCACTGGCAGCCATACATGCCCCTACCACAACACTGCCTCCACCATGTTTGACTCATGATATGGTTCTTTGGATCACGATCTGCTCTGTGGGTGGTTCTGTGATCATCTTCTTTACTTGTGTTCCAGCCTTTTGATGTTGAGCTTTCATTCTCGTAAAGGATGAATTGAACACATCTAAGCTTTTCACTCTCACTCTTACTGATGTTTTGTTATATTTCAGCGTATTGACAGCATCCTTCACTTAGAGTGAGATCTTTTTACACTTTATATTTGTAGCTCCAGTCAAACTGCTGCCAAATTCCAACTCAGCACCTGACAAATCCAGACCTTTTATCTGATGCATGTGTCTTGAAGTAAACAGAAAAACTGGGCCAAATATTTTATTTTCCTTCTAAATACTTCTGAGTCCCTGAAAAAGAACTATGCTTTCCTAAAACTGATTGAAACCTTTTAAATTAATGCTGTTTGTTTTATTTCATATCCAAAGTGTACAATAACAGGTTTTTTAAAATATAATTTATGACCTTTATGCACAATCATATATTTCTGGACCTAAGTGTAGTTTATAAGGACAAGAATGCAGAACTGAAGACACAAACTGCAACTTTTATGACATAAAATAATTTATCTGTTCATGCACTGACCTTTACATGGAAATGAAAAACGCCAACTCAACAGTAAAACATTACAGCCCTGTAAATACACATGTCCAGATTACAGAGAACACTGCAGGACAAAACACACAACTTCAACATTTATTATACATGTCATTTAAAAGTCTTGGTATTTTCTTCACTGCACTTTTTCTTTTAAATTCTAGCAACTTGTAAGCAAGTGTCAAACATGCGGCACTACTAGAACTGTATTACACCACAGTGCCATGTTTATAATAGAAAAAAAGCATCCTTGAAGGCAAATCCCTAAATACAGCCTATATAGTCAGTTAAAATTAGATTTAACAGAGGCTCATGAATGTGAGATGCTAACAGAAACAAGTGGAGGAGACAGATTTCTAAGAAGAGCTCGGTATGGTTTCATGTGTTGCGCTGATGCTTTCCCCTCAGCTCTGACACATATTGTTCCTTCACTTTCACTTTACTTCCTGTGCACAAGCTGGCTTTACTTTTAGCAACCTAACATGTAGTTTCTCATAGCCCACTCTGAATTACCACTTAACCAAGAACAAAATATTGTAAAGTGCTTTAATTACTTTAAATGATTTAAAATAAAGGCAATATTTCATGGTTCCTAAAATTAATACATTTGTAAAAATTGGGACTTGTTCTATTTTTTTAAAGCAAACTTTTTTGTAAACAAGATTAAATGAATAAAAATTATAATTATGATAAAATGTTTTCACAGTTGAACTAATTTGGTTATAATTGTTTTGTTTAGAAAATATGTATAGTTGGGACAGGACCGCTTTTACAGCTATGTGATATTCTCACAATACTTTTAAAGTAAACTGACATTAACAAAACAAAGCTTTAAAGAGTTTTTGGTTGTTATTTTAATCAGTTTTTCTGCAAACACACATTAACACTGTGGGTTCATATTGCATTTTTCTCTTGTTGAAAAGTACACAGATGGAAAAGATGTGGTCTTGAGGCCAGTACATGCATTAACGCAGGTATCACAGAAGTGGAAATGACTTTTGACAAGAACATCAGTGGAAGTGGGTACAGTCATGGAGCCTGACTGATGGACGTGTTTCTCATGAGAGTCTATTTTTTTTTTTTCTTTTGGAGCTCATGGTGCTGATTTCTTTCAAAAATGCCCCCCCCCCCCCCCCCCCCCCCCCCTCAAAAAAAAAAACCTTCTAAGATAAACAAAACAAAAGACCTGTAATTCTGATTCATTTGACCACAACACACGTCCAGTGTGAGACCATCCATCCCAGATGTCTCTGAGTCCAGACATGTTGACTCCACCTCAAGACGAGGTTAGCTTGGTTTCTTTTAGTGCCGCAAAAAGTGACGTTTGTGAAAGTGGCTCCATATTGTTGTATCTTATTTTCCACAGCAATTCCTCGATTCTATTAGTGATTGATGACTGGCAGTTCTTGATGCTGAGGGATCATGGGTATCTTGCCCTTTCTGCACTAAAAAGTTATTGATCCGTGGTTTCTGCTGGTTTTTGACTGTTTTTGATTTTAAAACTTCTTTTCTGTGTGTTGTTGTTTTAGTGGGATTTCATATTTTATTGATCTTGTTTTTTTCTTGTGCAGTTTGTTCTGTGTTGACTGACAGCCTTCCCTGATTATTGTCTCCTGTGTCTTGTCTTTCCTTGTTGTCTCACTTGTTCTTGTGTCTATAATGTCCAGTTTTTTCTTCCATTTACTTCTAGCTCACAGCCCTTCTGTCTGTAATCATTTTTACCTATAAGTATTTTGGATTTTTGTATTGTTGCTTTTTTTTTAGATATCCTGCCATGTCAGCACTTCTTCTTCCATTTTTTTTTAAAATAATGAGCTTTCTTTGATCCTGGTCTCTTGCATTTGGGTCCTACTCCTGCAATATGGACAAAAATTTCTCCAAACTCTTTGATTTGTTGAAGGACACTCTAGGGAAGAGTGCTCTAGGGAAGAAGTATGGAAATGTATAAGTTTCTTTTAAACAACATTATTGCTGTCATTTTTTCCCCCAACAATTTTCTCACACATTTATTGGAAACATTGATATTCTCTGATATTCTGCTTTTGTATCAAATTATTTTTACAACCACCTGTTGACATCAGCTGTTTAAAACAACATCACCATTTCTTTACCTACTTACTGTCACTAACTGTCAGCGCCATCATTTAAAAAAAAAAATTCAAGCTTGAAATGCAAAACACCTTAATAAATGAAGTAGACGAGACAAAACTTCCATGCACTCATGGTGTCAACAAAGGAATAAAAGCCAAAAGCAAATGTAAGAATGACTTTTTTTAAATTATTTTCCACATCGTACCACCTTCTTCTGTCAGCTTGTGGCTGTAATTCACCAGCTCACTGAATCCAGTTCAGGTTCACAGAGGCAACAGTTGCCACCGCCATACTGGAGAGGTTCAACCTCGTGGTCCTTCAGTTATTGACACTTCCACCGAAGCCAAACTCCAAGAGAAAACCAGGAGCTCAGCTTTAAAGAGGCTTATTGACATCCCAGCTGTATCACACCCAGAGTGCTTGAGTGAGCACTGGATCCCCTCCAGCAGTGGTTCCAGAACGGCTCTGCATGATATTCATTTAAACATTTTATCAAAAACTTATCGCATCTGAAGTGGTTCTGATGATTAAAACTCAGAATCAGATTGCTTCAGATAATGTTGAACCGATAGAGAACTTTTGGTGCCTTCATATCACTGACGTCTCAGTGTCTCACGTCCATAAATAAATTAATTGCAAACAGGATTACTACTTCATTAAGCAAGACTATTTAATTTTTACTTCTGATTGTTAGATAAAAGTAAAATTATTTATTTTCCCCACAACTAAAGTGATAAAACATAGAGTTTCTAAGACTGCCTTGTATTAGAATTGAGCATTATCAGTAGCAGTGGAAAGAGTGATCCAAATACCCATAATATTGATACCAACTCTGATATTGTTATTTGTACTGCTACTTCACATTATAATACTCTTTCACATTACATTGTCAAAAAGTTATAATTCTGGCCCTTTCAGCACCAATAAATAAATAAATAATTCTGAGATTTTTAGAGCTTTTTAGTGGTACCATTTACAACCTTTACATTTACATTTAACATGTGCTCGAGTGCCAAGATTTGTGTGCATATACTTCAGCTAGGCCTCCATTGGGTGCAGGTTAACAATTAGGAGGCTGAGACTGAAACAGTGACAAACTCACAAGTTAGAAAAGCACGAGTCAGAAAGGAAGAACTGGACTCATGAGGCAGAGTCCAGAGCCACCCCTCAACAGCCCCCCAGGACCTAGGATCATCACACCTTGTGGGGATTTGGCCAGGGACCCCCTGAAGATGGCAGGTGTCTGGTCAGCAGGAGGCACCTAAGGGCACCAGCCACAATCCCCCACCACAGCACAACTGCACACACACCACCAGAACCACCAGATCCCAGGGATGACCCATCCCGCTACCACCCACCACAACCCTTCAATTGTAGCAGGCAGGAGAGTGGATAGTGGGGACAAAGAAGGAAGGAAATAATCAAGGAGACCTAGGGCCACCCCAACCGCCCCTGATGTCACCCACAAGGGGTCCCTTTGATCCACCACTCTGAGAATATAGGGGGTCCCCAAACCCACAGAGATCCACACCTCCAGAGGACTTATGAGCATATCTGGTCCCACTAAGTCAGAAAGGTCATCTTTAAGTTAATAGAAAGTGGTCCAGCAATATACAGAGTAGGTGGTTGCTCGAATTCTATTGATGAGTTGTGGTTTTCTTTTTAAATCCATTTTACTAAATTTTGCAGCTGATTTATTGGTAATAATATTGAAAGCTAGGAGCTTCTAAACCTCCCAATGATTTTTGCTTTTGCAGTGTTGATAAACTAATTTTGGATTTCTTGTTTTTTCATGTTACTGATGAGTTGATTGAGCTGAACCAGTTGTCTGTTTAGATGTCATTTCATTAAAATTACTAAAATAATTAAAATGATGAAATCTCTTTTCTTCAATTTCTAAACAAGTATCTCCAGAAGACTAAATATGCAAATAAGTCTGCAAAGAAAGGACAGTCGGACCTGAATGACTGACAGGAAACATGACCACAACAAGAGAGATGTCACTTGAACCAATAAAAAGGATTATTAAAATCCTCCAAGAAGGTCATTCAGCATGGAGGAAGGCAAAAGATGCTGGATGTTCCCTGTCAGCCGTATCTTAAACCTGGAGCAAGAGCAAGAGCAAAAAAAAAAAAAGGGAAAACTTACAGGTGGGTCAAGGAAGATGCCAAGCCACCAAGACAAAAAACAAAAAACAAAGAAAAATGAGCCTTGAAAATAGAAAACATATAAATGAAAAAAAATCAGAACGATCATTACCAGTATTCATCAACTGCAAGAAACAAAGAAACATGCTGGATTAAAATCAACCCTAGGTTTGTTATAACTTATGTAAAAGCATAAACCTTTGGTTGGGGGCCGAGGTTAAAGTGAATCATAGCAGTTTTGAGTTAAAACAAGATATACATTTGAAGCAACATGTATATCCAATGTCAACCAATGTCAAAATACCATTTTTTAAGCTTCTGACAAGACTCAACGCTACCATTACGTGATATTATCATTTAAAGTTCCTGAGGATAAACTGAAGTAGGCTAATAATAACTTTATAAGTGTACAGATTGTGTATAAAAAGGATTGTTTTATACAGGAATCTCATTTTGTTTTACAAGTCCACTACCAGTGTCACACAAAGTGGCTGGAAAAAGGAGAATTCATGACTAATTTTCTAAGACCTGACTCTTTTGTAGTTAAAGTCCAAGTACCACTTTATTGTTTACTGTTTTCTGTGAATTTCACATCTGAGCTGTAATTTAAGAGCTAACAGAGTGCAATCACAGGTAATGTGGGTTATAGTTTTAACTATGGAACCACTGATGGGGCGAGCTCTGGGATCCAAGCCAAATTGGCCTTCTATCACTGATGACTGCCTTTAACCAGGTAGCCTACGGTCAGAGGTCAAGTTGCTCATTGCTTTGGCTTCCTATTCCAGCAAAGTTACCATCACCTCCACAACATTCAAGACAAACCTGGAAGGGACTGGGTTCCAGTTGCAGTCCAAATGCCACTGTCGTCGGCTTTTCTGCTGGGGTCACTTAATGGAGCCAAGGTTAAGCTAGTGCCAGATGGAAAAAGTGCTTCTGGTGAAACTTGGCCGGAGTTCTGGAAATCCTCACTGGGACTTGGGCAGAGTCAGTTCCTCCCAACATGTTAACTAGTAGAGAGTTAAAAATGGGTGACCTAACAGAGGGTTTGTTCACTTCTTTTTATTCAGTGTGTCATGCAAGCAGACAAGAATGCGAGGAGCAGTGGATTCAAAGGTTTAGGATGACTCCAGAAACTTTTAATGAGCTGTGTGACGTCGTCAAGCCATTGGCTGACCTGTTATATGACAATTAAAGAAGACAGTTCCTACAGAATAGTGAATTTGACTTCTTTAGGGACATCAAATGACCTGTAAATACGAAACAAAATTTTTCCATTGCAGTTTTCTTAAATATTTTTTTTCCAAATCATCAGGAAAACCACCTCATAAGAGCGTGAAAACATCTTTGCGATACCTGCGTTCTAGAGGGACCAATGGGCTCTCTTTAGGTGTATTTTGCATTTAAAATTCCAGTTTGGGCAGTTTCAACAGTAATGGAAGGGGTTGCATGTCATGTGCAGGACCAGGTGAGATGCAATTAAGTGTACTGTAAGTGCACAGGTCAATTCTGACATTTTGGACACTCATTCCATGAATGGAAAGTAGCTTTGGTTATGGAGTAATTTTTTAGGATGACATTGCATCTGTCTGCAGAACAGAGCGTTAAAACTTTTCTTCAGGAAAGACAATCTGATTCTCAGGTAAATAAATAAATAAATAAATAGTCTATGATGCACCTTAATCCAGCTAAAGCTGATCTCTGAACTGCTTAATGAGAAAGTTAAACCTGACTAATGAACGTGGGTTTTCAGGAAGTCCATGCCTTAAAGAGCTCAGCCTGTCAAACAGTCAGATAAGGAGCAGCATTTTATTAGTTACATGTTTTCTACAGTGAATGGACATCCTCCAGCAGTGGTGAGCCCAAAGTTTCTGCCAGGAGTTGTAGTAAAGAAAGCTAAACAAGACATCACTAACATTTCTTAAAATAAACATGATCTGCCGAATCTAGCAGCTGGTAGTGGTGATGAGAGAAAGTGAAGAAGAGCAGCTTGCTGTGTGTGGATGCTTTTGGCCCCGTCTGACACACAGCATCTTTTAAATTTAGTTTGTTTTGACAATTCATAAATAAATCAGAGCATAAAACACTGCATACATCATCATCATGCTACTATAAGGCTGGACTCTATTATATTCCTGGAAGCATGAAATTGTCATCTTGGTGTGACTTTTTAGAACTTGCGTTAATTATAGTAGCAAGAAAAAACTCCTGTAAACCTCTTGGAATTAACAGTTTTTTTGTATTTTCAGACCATAACTTTGTTCTTCGTTTGCATGTTCTCTGGTACTCCAGCTTCCTCCCACAGTCCAAAAACGTGTATATTAAGTTGATTGAGGAAAATGGGTGGATTGAGGACTCTAAATTACCTGTAGGTGTGAGTGTGCGTGGTTGTTCTTCTGTATATGTGGCCTTGTGATGGACTGGCGACCTGTCCAGGGTGTACCCCTGCCTCTCGCCTGCAATGGGCTGGGATTGGCTCCGGCAGACCCCTGTGACCCAGTAAGTATAGAAAATGGATGGATGGAATAAAGGTGTGCAAAGTACTGACTCCAGTTAGCTTCCACTGGCATCCTCAGTCTTCCAGCTCCATGAATGTTTAATGGTTGTGTTCAGTAAAGACACAAATTATACTGGCCTGTTTTGATTTAAGCACATTGTGTTTGTCTCTTACTTTGACTTAGATGAGGATCAGAACACACGTTACAGATACAGTCCTCTTGTATGAGTGTGAGCAGTGATGCTCCTCAGGCAGCTGCATAATGAAACTGAAACCGTTGAACTCAGGAAGAGATTCGTCACAGCAGGAATAAGGCATTGTGTATTACTTCCGCCTGTTTTCTGCTTAGTTGGACACCGATTATGAAGGAGAGCTCTCGCCTGAAGGACACTATCATCAAAAGTGCTCAGGCCTAAATGTGAGAGTTCTTTGCATCTGAAAACTCCCACTCATCCATCATCTGCAAGGGTGAAACTCTCAGTGCTGCCTTTGTTTCCCAAATTAAATTCTCCACAGTGACTGCTTCTGGGGCCAGTTTGGAAGTTTCGTACCCCAGAGAGGATCCCGACAAAGCTGCCATGACACAGGTGACACAGTCTCAGGTGATGCATCAGCCCTGAAAAAGAAAGCACAAACTCTCACACAGCGTGACGTTTCATAGCTGACAATTGGACAAAAGCCTTGCAATTACAGCACAAAAAAAGCAATTAGATTCAGCTTGAATAGGCCTCATATTTTCCTTTACCAAGATTATATGCAAGCTGACTTTGGCTTTTCAAATAGCATACATTTGCAGTCATTGGATCAAATGTTTCTAAATGATCCTCTCATCTGTATGGAGCTCAGAGTGATGAAAGGATCAAAGTGGTCATGATCCCGTTAGGAACTAGAGACCAGCAATCCCACAATGACAAAAGGAACCAGCCGGATGACTTTGTCCACCAGTTCTTTTTTATTGCATGGATTATGAGATCGTTTCCAAGGCTCATGTTTCTGCTTTCACTGCTTCTCCTGTTCCTCTATGCTTTATTGTTCTTTTGACAATCCAATTCAGTTCCTTTATGCTTTGGATTGAATCATGCAGCTCATTTGGTTCATTCAAGAAAAGGCCCACATGGGGGGCAAATGGAAGGTCTGAGTCCACACAGCAATCTAATATTCTCTGCAAAGCCAAAATGAAATAATTTCAAAACTTGAGTTCATGTATTGACTGAAGTTTCTCCATCTTCTGTTGTGACCTGATTAATCTTTTCATTTCACATCATCAATACTATCTCTACCAGAGAGCCTTCAGAGAAGCTGAGACTCGCTGTGCAGTCAGAAACTTAAGAGAGAAGCAGCTAGTGAAACAAACGCGCAGACAAAAGAAAAATAGAGAATAAAACAAAAGAAAGCCAAACTGAGAGAAAATCGAGAGGAGTCAGTCTCTGAGAAGATAGCCTGCCCTTTCTGACTTGGAAAGATAAGATGAGAATAAAATCACCCAGCAATCATCTGTTAGTGCATAAGATCTGTGTTTCCACAGCTCTCTGGCTGGTGACCCCATAAATCACAGCAACACCTTGTCACCAGCTGCATGTGTTAAACCAAAGGCTGATTTCCATTTCCTATGTGAATCTAAATTTTGCTGCAGGCACAGCGCTCTCTTGAGCTTTCCAATTATTTCCAAAGACAAAACAAAGAACAACAACAATTTTCTCCAGCAGAATCAAATGTTTGTTCCTCCCCGTCTCTGTAATCATGTCACAGAGCTCCAGCTTTCCAGGATGGAGCAGCTGAATTAGACACGAGCACGTCTTTATCAGATGTTTGGTCTCCCTCGGTTGAGTCGCAGCATTCAGATGTCAGCTTCTGCTTTCTATTCTTTGCCATAAACCAAACACTAAAACCATCAAGCGTGCTTCTCTGTTCATTTCTTCTGACTTTCCTGCTCGACTCCCATTGATCACCTGCAGCCTTGGGAGCCCTTTGTCCGGTAGAAATGCATAAAGAATATGTGCATCACACACACACTGCAGTCTAACGTAAATAATGACTGCAGTGCATTCAGAGCAGCTAATGAAATGGAGCCACGGCACGCCCCGCTCTCATTTTCACGGAGCACAAACTCTTCACTCGTTTGATACTGATGTTTATCATCTCTTCTTCACCAATAAGGGCTTATAACTCACTGACAAAACAGCTGCAGAAAAAAGTATTCCTCCATGTGGTTTTCAACGGCTCCATCCACAATCAAGTTTACATCGGCCAGCTTTAAATGGAAGTTTATATTTATTTACTTATTTTTTTATTTATTTTAGCCATTTAACATACTTGGTGACTCTTTGACTTAGAAGTGTAGCAGTTTTTAAAAACACTTTCATATCTCACAAGGAGCCAGCCACTTGAACACGAAGAGATTGAACTAAAACAAGTTGAAAAATGCCATAACACCCAGATACAAACCTACTGGACATTTATAATCTTAGCTGAGGAACGAAACTCTGTGAAGCTGGATAAAGGTAAAAAAAAAAATAGTCAAGAATCAAGATGAAAGATTTTTTATCAATAAAGATAATAAAAAATGAAAAACAATAAAACCCATCAACTAAAATCAAAATGGGTCATCAGTCTTTTCAAAAGTTTTTCTGCATTAGCTCTTCATTTATCTAAGCTCTCTTTATTTGTAATAAAAAATTCACATAACCTTTCAGGCAACTAAAAGTTTTTTTTTTTTGTTTTTTTTTTTCCCAAAAGGTGAGGATCATCTGCAAGCCTTATGGAAGAACTCAAGTTTGAGACTTTTCAAGGTTGGAACATTACAGAGGAGAGCTGCAGAGGGTGAGGACTGCCACGCTAAAGGCTCTATCTCCAGAAGACTAGACACTCTGTGGGGGATGAAAGCTGATTCACACATCAGGATCACAACAGCAGTGACTGAGTGAAGGGGTCGCACAGGTTGGAAATGGAGCGAGGGAATTGAGGGATTTGGGACTGAGAAGTAGAATTTTCTCATTTATACTTATAAAACTTGACCAGCAACCACTGAAGGTGATAAGGATGAGGTTGGTGTGTTGGTTTACTGGTTATCCCAAACAGAACTCGGTTGTAGTAGTCCAAATGAGTGGTGATGAAGATGTGGATGAGAGGTTCTGCAAGTAAAACAAAGAGTGAAGGCTAGAGCCCACAGATGTTCCTTTATAGTTTTGATTTTGCAAGCTCAAGATGAGATTGTATCAAAGTAAGAATTCAATACCATTATTATGGGTTCCTTTCCAAGGCTCTTTGAGTTTGAAGTGGACTGGATTTGAATGGACTGGTTTATAAATTGACTATAAGAAATTGTATTTAATTGGAATATAATTAGATCATAATTGAACTGAACTGCATATATTTAGGTGGATGGTGTTTGAGTTTTTTTTTTTTTAATTTCTGTGCAAAGTGCACTGAGATGACTTTTGCTGTGAAGTGGCACAGCATAATTAAACTGAATTGAAAGCACATTTGGTGATAGCTGTTATGGGTCTGCAATGACAGAATTAAGTCAAGGCTGACAACAACACTGCAAATCTCCAAGATGAGGAGATGGAGTATCCGAGACCACCACTATGTAGATTCATAGACCCCGGAGGAGGGACTAAAGCTTTCAGTTAGTTTTATTGCTTTTACCCTTTTAACGCCTAAACCTCAAAAGCTCCGTCTGTACTTTTTTTTGTTTATTTTAATCATAAAATGACCTGAAATTGTCCCGTGATTAAGTGCTTTAACCCATTTTTCTAAAATACGTAGAACTTTCAATATCTGGCAGTTATTTACAACTAACTGCATATTAGATCTGAGTCTGTTCAAAACAGCGACTGGGATGTGGGTGGGGGGGTGGGGGGGTGGGGGGGGGGTTGAGGGCTGGGTAAAGGGCACCAAATTATCTGATGAGGGAGGGGCATGTTGATGGTGAAGAGGAGTGGTCCGAACACCAAACCTAGAGGGACACCGAGAATGGAAGGCTGAACCACCTTCTCCAAACCTATCTTTTATTCATGCATCTACTTTATTTTTGTTTTATTTATTATTATAATAATATTTTTGTGAAAATAAAAACATCATCTGATCATTGTCTTAATGTTATGCAAATACAACCTGAGATTGTTATCAGTAATTTTTTTCTCTACTATATTAGTATTTGTTTTTTAAAAGTGATGCCAAAATGAGAAAAAAAAAACATATGGGCAAGACCAAGTACCATCATTACCCTTTAGCTTGTGGACCCACATTTAGCAAATAGTAATTTGAAATAGTAATTTGAAATTTGAAAGTAATTTGAAGTGATTGTTTCTTATTTGACTTACTGGACTTTTGGGGCAGTTGTTTATTGTTGCCAAACATTTGTATCATTTGTGTACAGTTTATTCCTCCTGAAGTCTTTTGGTTTGTTCCAAAAAATGTTTGTGAGTCAGGCTTCCACGCTCTTTGTAGGCATTTGGGCCTTTCTCCTCGCAACCATGACATTAATTATACAATTTTAATAAAAAGAAAAGAGTGAATGGCAGAATTAAAGGTTTAAATGGTGATAGTGTCACAATGAGTAACTTGTTGTATACTCAAATGCTGAATAGTAACATGATCCTCAGTTTCATCTGGAACCTAGAATGATTAACTCCAAACACAGTGGGTTTTTAATGAAAACAAAAAGAAACTAAAAACTGTAAAGAGTTTACCTCTTAAGTGAGAACTTTGTAGAAGTGGAACAACAAAATGCCTGCAGCAAAGAGCAGCTGTAAAATAATGTGTGTGAAGAACATCTGCCTACACATGTGGGACAGATGCGTCCATTAGGATCCAATCTGTTACCACCACAAAAACATAAAACAACTGGTTGGCCTTAAATTGGGTGGATTAGGTTTGTCTTCAAAAGTTGTAACTTTTCCTTTCTGTGTGTATGTCACTGACAAGAACAAATGAAACATTTCAGCAGTTGTAGTTTTATTCTGCAGATAACCCAGGAGGACTTCAGCAGTACAGCAAAAGAGATATCAACTCCGCTTTTCACTTTTTAAACCATGACTATGTTTTATTGAAAACTCTCCAGTTTAACCACATCAATCATCATCAACCTAATCATCCTGATGCAGGTTTTTTCTCTTAACTTTGTGGCACCTTTGAATAACTCACATCCTGCTGAAGTTTTCAAATACCAATGAAAATTTTACCTTTATAAAAAATAAAGGAAATCATACGTGTGTGCATGAAACAACTTTAGAGTAATCTGACCAGGTATATTTTTGAAAGGAAACTACATTATATAGAAAGTTTACACTTATATTCTCAAACATGAATTTTGAACTCACATGCATTTTTAACTGTAACTTCTACATCTTTTGGTGAACAATTACGTGACAATTTTGTCTCTAATGAGAATGTACTTTTCTTACTCTCTAATAACAGGCATTTGTTTTATGTATGTTCCCTCATAGTATCAGTCAGTGCATTTACACTTATCTTATTTGCATTTTTTAGGCACCTAGCCTATTAGACAGTAAGTTCTGCAGATGTTTTAACCAGAAGTTTATATCAAACACTTTGACCACAAATCCATGTTAAATTAATATCTTATGATGATAATTCTCAGCTGAGGGAAAACATCAAATATTGAAATCCATAAAACTAAGTTAATATTTCAGGAAAAAATAATTCACTCACTTTCTATACCTACTTTTAATCCTACTCAGGGTCAATGACAGTATCAGAAAATTTTGGAGACCAGTAATGTTGTATGGTGTGGAGAAAGTGGACCTGAGGAAGAGACAGGAGGCAGAGCTAGAGGTAGCAGAAATGAAACTGTTGAGGTTCTCTTTGGGAGTAACAAGGATGGATAGGATCAGCAATGAGTACATCAAAGGGACAGCACATGTTAGATGTTTTGGAGATAAAGTCAGCGAGGCCAGGCAGAGACGCTTGGACATGTGCAGAGAAGGGATAATGATTTTATTAGGAAAAGGATGTTAAGGTAGGAACTGCTATGGAGGAGGTCTAGAGGAAGACCAAAGTGGATGTAGTGAAAGAGGACATGAGGGTGGGTGGTGTGAGAAAGGAGGCTGCAGAGGACAGGGTTAGATGGTGATGGATGACTTGCTGTGGTGACCCCTGAAGGGAGTAGCCTAAACAAAAAGAAGATGATCATTCATTCAAAAGAATAACATTTAAAAAAAAAAAAAATTGTGTTTTCTTTCCCGCATAAACAATCACACTGACAGCGCATTGATTCACAATAAATACAACATAAAAACATACTCCTTCCCACAGCAAAGGATTTCCTTCTTTTACTCCGCTTTAATTGCAGTAACGTTGAATTTTTCTTTCACACAAGCTGTTCTTTTTAAAAATTTAGCGCCAGGGGTTTGATGAGTTTTGTGCAGAAATGTCAACGTGTGCCCTTTTTTGTGTGAGCTTGCATGGCACGGATAAAGTAATCAAGTGTATAATCACCATAACAGTTCCAGTTATCTCTTACACCACTTGTAGTATTTCTGTAGTTAAGGGATCCTGTCTTTATGCAGTATAATATCACAAAAATGCTCAGGATTTCATAATTCATTAACGAAAATAAAAAACAAAGGACTTCTACATTTGGTGAAAAATAGCAAATTTGGCTCTTTAAATTTACTTATTGTTAATTCTGACCTATAATTTTTAATTCTGGACCATTTCTATTTATGTTCACCATATTAAGAAGAAAATTCCATAATCATCATCAACAACAACACAATAAAACGCCCAGATTGCCTTCCAAAAATGATATTCATGAGTGACCTCTACAATTCGGGAGAAAGTGTCATTTTCTCAGACACTTAATGGGAGAGGCAGGTGGGCGCAGCTGCTGGAATCATTCTGGGCCACGAGGCTTCTTCCCAGCTCTGTAATATATTGCAAGCATGCTCTCATTTTGAGGCAGATTTGTCATAATATCAAGTCAGTCAGATTCTTCCCCCAGTTGTAGAAGCTTTTCCTTGCCCACTGGGTCATCCTGTCAAACACAGAGAAAGACTCTGTGTGTCATACTCAGGCTCACAGCATCTTAGATTACTGAGAGGGAGGCGATGGAACGACCTTGGACAAAAATCACAAAGCTGAAAAAGCTGGAACCGCACATTTAGCTGCTGCAATTAACTGTATATGGCTGAGTGAATGAGTGTGTGGTCTGAAAATGTAGAAACACAAACCACAAATACTCCTCTTATACTATTACTCAAGCTGCTGTGAAAATATGTAATGAAAAAAAATGGAGAGTGAAGTTTTATTTGTGGGAAATAAATGCAGATCAATAAAGGCTGCAGAGGGAGGGCTTGCTCTATTATTATGTTATCATGTCATGTTTAAATTCATAATTCCATTTGCAAGGTAGGAAGATAATTACATAGATGTGTGGAAGATGGACCGGAAAATAACTATGTCTACATCTGAAACTGGAGGAAAAGCACAATGAAGCCATGCTTTTAACTGAGACATCATCACTGCACCTTTTTAAAGAAAATATAATGATGGTGGACAGCACTGGTCATATCTGCATCTATTATCTTCTTTTATGCATGTTCTACAAATATAACCCCCACGCTGTCCACACTATGCTTTTGGAGAATGTTTTATTTGCAGTGTTATTGCCTCTGAACAAAAAGCTTATTTTATGTTTGATTGTGCATTGCAACTCTTCTTGTACAGGAGTTCTTCAGTGCTTTTAAAGGAGCTAGTTCTCTTTGCAAAAGTGAAAAAGTATTTGTAAAAATGATCGAGGAGAGATTTATTTTTTAAGGCTGTTAAATATTCCAGTTATTTGGATTCACATTACGGCCAAGGAATCAAATTTAAGAGGTGGCTTAAACCTGCCAAAAATAATGCCAATAAAAGACTGCAGAAAACATTCTGTCCTAATTATTTTAATGATTTGCTGACTCCACCCCTGAAAGAGAGAAGCTCCATCTCATATAGAAATAAGCTCCACCTTATATAGAAATAAGCTCCACCTTATATAGAAATAAGCTCCATCCCTGAAAGCGAGAGGCTCCACCTCATATAGGAATAAGCTTCACCTCATATAGGAAAAAACTCCACCTCAGAAAGAGAGGCTCCACCTCATATAGAAATAAGCTCCATCCCTGAAAGCGAGAGGCTCCACCTCATATAGGAATAAGCTTCACTTCATTTAGGAAAAAACTCCACCTCAGAAAGAGAGGCTCCACCTTATACAGAAATAAGTTAAGACGTTCACCCCTCCATGTCCTGCCCTCTCATATCTACAAAGTCACAGCTGGTTGATCCTGCTGGCCCAATGCTACTGAATGACAGCAGCATATTTTCAGGACAAACAAGAAGGGTTGGAATTGTGATGTAAAAAAAATTTAAAAGAAGAAAGTTAATTTGTAGTTCTAAACATATGCTATTTTTTAACTCCCTTTTTAAAATCTCCCCTGACTTTATTCCTTTCTCTTACAAGATCTATTACAATTATATACAAATGGAAAATTATGCAAATTTTGTGATGATGTCATTTAGCAACATTTAGGACAGCCAACAGCTATTTTCCTTACTGAGGAGTTGGCAACACCGCCTCCCTTTGGCCATTATGAATGTGCTAAAATTAATTATGTCTCTTTTAATTAAAGTTCATGATAAATCCCTTGGGACGGTACAACTACATCACCTCCTGATGTAAATTAGTAAGTTAAAGTGCATGGTCTCTTTGCTAGTCAAGTTTTAAATAAAGGGTTTAGGCTCCATGTGATCAGGATATTCATCCATCCATTTTCTATACCCGCTGAATCCATTAAGTGGTCACAAGGGTCTGCTGAAGCCAATCCCAGCTCATTGCAGGTGAGAGGCAGGGGTACATCCTGGACAGGTCGCCAGTCCATCGCAGGGCCACATACACAGACGAACAAACACACACACTCCCACCCATACCTATGGGCAATTTAGAGTTGTCAATCAACCTTACGTACATATTTTTGGATTGTGGGAGGAAACCGGAGTACCTGGAGAGAACCCACGCAAGCACAGGAAGAACATGCAAACTTAAACGTCATTCTCCTGCTTTAAAAACATAATTATCACTGGTTAAAATATACATTCTGGAAAGTCATTGATTCAAATTTAAAGCTATGATAAAGAACCTGTGTCTAAATGTGATCGCACTTGAAGCATGTCATGTGACATGTATCAGGCTGTGGAATGGCTGTGTTTTAATTTTTGTGTTTTAATTTTAAGAACAATAAAGGAAAATAACTGCAGAGTTTGTCTGTAAATTTCACAGGCAGATGTGTTTATTAAGAACCATTTAAAACTGAACGTCACTAATTGAATGTTGTCCTGTCAACATCAGTATTTACAAAAAAGATCAGCTTAACTCAAACAAACTGCAGCACAAGAAAGTTGTGCAGTCTGTTATTGAAGAATAATGCCAATATGTCAACAAAATGCAAATGAACAAATAAATAAAGAGAAACTATTTTTTCATTCAGAATAAATGGCCCTGCAGATCAACTGCTCTCTGAGTTTGTTGCAAAAACAGCAGGAGTAACTGATTGTGCCGCATCTTCCATATTTAATATCTGTTAACATTTCATCAGTTTATTTTTAGCTTTTCTTTCATGTCTCAATATCTGCAAGAGTCTGTTTAGCACTGCAGCACTGGTAATGAAATATTGATACTATAGTATTAATATGGTAAATAGGTATAGGTTTTTCTTAGAATTTGGTCAGGCCAGTTGTGTGCACCAATCTATATCAATGCAATTATTGATGCTGTTTTCCAACATGTTAAAAATATAAAAACATGATGTGTGTGAGGAGTTTCAACAGTTATGAAATCAACTAGACTAAAATTTTTAACTAGTGCTGGTGCCAGCATTTGCTTGGTAAATGTCATAATTACACTAGTGAGGAGCGCCACCACCCTGAACACATATTTACATGACCTTGGACTTGAAAGGTTTCTGAAACTCAAATTACAGTGCAGAGACAGACTAAGTGCCATTTTACAGGTCTTAAGGGAAGATTGCAATAAAACGTGATTTTTTTTCTGCACTTGAAAACATATGTTTGGATATCTAAAGACGCTACCAAAAACATAGACTAAAAACAACCCTTTTGCTTTTTTAAGTCCAGAAATATGTACATATCTAAAATATGTAAAATAACACAGTTTACTAGATCACAGGTGGGAGGTCAAAAATCTTTTGCTTTGGTATCTCTTTCTTTTTTTGCTTTTGTTTTTGATGTCTGAATAAAAATAAATCATCACCAGTTATTGTATTTACAGTAGTTTACTTTTTTTTTAACAAAGTTCATTCTCAGACAGCATGTTGCACACATGCAACAAAAGAACCTATGATTAAAAATAAAAATGTATACATTTCTATGAAATGCTGTTCATATATATGAACAGTTCTTAGTGTTAGCCTTTAAAACTAAAAGAAAGAAAAAAAGAAGTCTGGGGGTTTTAGAGCTGATATGTGAAAGGAATTAAGTGATTTTGTACAACCGACTTACTCTTGTAGTACTTCACCACTCCTAATTCATTGTTCTGATTTAAAGAAGCGATCAGTTTGAAGGAAGTGTGGTCAAACTGCAGACAAAGAAATGCAAGTGTTTACAGATGAAACTGCCAGCCAAGTATTTTCTACAAGTGTGGGGTGACATGAGCTCAATTTGCTGTGTGTGTTGGTGTGAACTCTCAGGTCAGGTTATGTGTGATTGCTCATAGCAATAACAGACTTCACAAGTTATTGATTATAATTGTGTCCAAATTTATGTTTGCATGGAAGCACAAAACAGATCTCTAATGAGGCACAGAAGAGAGCAGATAGATGGAGTTAAATGTTTGACTCCGCCCAGTAAAAGCAGCTGCGTTGAACTAAGCAGCTCTACTTGAACTGCAAAGATCTTTTGAACTGTAAAGATCTTTTGAAAAGGACATGGTTGCATTATATTTTGATTACAGAATGTCACAGACATTTCATTAAAATCTCTGTTTGCAAAAAGGGCAGCATATATTTACTTAAAACAATGGAGTGTTTCGGCATAATCATGACGAAGAAAAAATTACCACCGGGCTGACTCCCTTGTGACAACTTTTAGATGAAAGGCATCAAGACTAAATTAGAAAAAAACTATGTCCTATAATTTTCTCTACTTTTAGAGTCTTATGTGATACAGCCATATATTCAGGGTGCAGCTTTTTCATTATAATTTTCTCTGTCTCGTTTTGAGGACAGGAAGGAGGTCATTGTGAGTGCACTTAGCCAGTGGCAGAGCTACACAAGCTTCACAAAGAGGCTAATTCACAGTGCAACCCTCCACCATCAAAGTCCTGGGCTGTGGATTTAATTGAGAGCTAAGCTCCCATCTGGGGATTGTGCACCACTACCAGCTGACACTAACGTATCAAACCGCCTCCTCATAACTGAAGCTCTCATTTTGCTGAGACAAAAAAAAGCTGAGTTTTTACTTACAATTAGATTGTTCTCTATCATCACAGACATAATTATTCCCTGCAGATCATCTCAAAATGAGAAACTGCTGCGCTGATACAAGCAACACTGGTACTATGCTCCAGCTGCAGCTCGCAGTGGTCATTTTTGTAATCACCACATCAGGTTTTTAGCTTTTATAAGAATCTGTTCAAGGATTTTGAAGATTTTGGCCCACTTTATAGGAGGTGGTATTACAAGGTCACCCTGCCATAAGAATGGGCTCAATATGCACATTCAGAGTGCACAATAGACTGCTGTTAGTAATAAAACATGAACAGAAAATAAAACTTTTATTTGTTTTATTTGTTTTCAGTGTAGCAGAGGGGTTCAAAATGAAGCTTGAGCTCATGTTCTCGAAACCTAAATATTTGGAATTCTGCATTATTTCTTACTGTCAGATTCAGCGGAGGCTGCTGAAAAAAAATGTCAGGAGGTGCTTGCAGCTAAAGATTGATAGTTAAACTGTGTGTATGATGTTACAAAATTATAATAAAAACATATATGTTTATAATATATAACATTACATATATAATAATAATATAACATAATAAAATAAAAATATATAATATAACATAATAAAATAAAATGTATAATAAAACTACCAAATTCCTTTTAACAAATTCTTTACTATTGGAAGATTATATGTAGCCAAACTTTCAGTGGTTATGGTGGTGCTTTGTAAAATCACAGGATCATCAAGGCTAATAACATTCATTTTGCAATTATTCAAAGTGCGGGGAAACCCACTCTTGTACAATTTCCTTTCCTGTACAGAAACTTGTTTGATATTTAAATTTAGTCTGGGGGACTCAATTGTTTAACTTCCAGTCTTTCTTCATTATTTTGCTACTTATTAAAGGAACTTCAGTTGCTATGGAGAGTACCCACATTAACTCTAAAATTTGAAAACACTGATGTCAGCATCAGCACCGCTGCTCTGTTAGCCCAGCATTGTGTTTGACACAAGTAAGCTTGTGCGAAACTTCCTGTAACCCATAGAGACTGCAGTGAAGCACCTGAAATGTGAAAAACACTGATAATATGTAAAAATCCATGGAGATCTTTCATGATTTTGAACCTGGGTGAAATCCCCCCAAAGAGGTGGGACCGGCGGTGGCGTGACTTTATGCTGATTGAACAATAAGACACGGAGGAAGCCCAAACTGTTAAATCAGTCGTGATGACTGTAACGCAGCATTAGAGAGAACTTTTTTTTTCTTTTTGATGGTGCATCACTCCGATTGCCTTTATGTATAAACCACCTCAGAATACCCTAAGCGATGCTTTATGGTCTTATTTCCTTGAGCTTATTTCAGGTGAGATTAAACTGGTTTAAAAGATTAAATCTGACATTTTAACATACTAGTTTCTGGTGTTATTAATGGAGTAAAGACAAAAATGTGAGTCCAGTTGTTGACCACTGTCAGTGTCTTCACTGTAGGTCCTCGGTCAGGATTCCCAATCGTGCCTTTGTGCCGATCTTGGCAGAGTGATCACTTCCAGGACGAGAAGCCAGGCTTTGTATAGTTGTAGCTCTGAATGATGTCAGTCTATTCAGCAGTATGATGGCTGCTGGGTAAAAACTGCTTGTCCATCTGCATGTCCTGCCTTTCATACTTCTGTACCACCAGCCAGCGGTAGACCTGTGAGGAGTCTGTGGTTTTGCCCACACTTGTGCGATTTCATTTCAGACATTGAAACTTACTTGTTTATAGTTATGTCAAGCATCCAGTCTACCTCAACAAGTTTAAACCTAGAAAAAAAGAAAGATTTTGATCAGTTGGAGACCCAACATCAGTTTGTAAACACCGAATTGTGGTTGAGTGTGAGCGGTAAAAATGGAAATAATTTCAAAACAAAGAAATAGTTTTCCCCCATCTGTTCATTATTTGGTCTTTTGGGTCAATACCATCGTTTTCTAATTTGCCACACTTGCTCTACATGACCAACAGGAAGACGCACTTAAATGACAATTAGTGATACAACAACGGCTTATATGCAAAGCAGAGAGATGCCCATAAAACACTGTTTTTGTATGAAATCCCTGGACGTTAGTTCAGTAAGCAGGCAGGAAGTTTGATGTGTGTTTATGGTGGTTGTAGAATGGACACAGACACACAGTGAAAACTCTAGTGTGGACATGGATTAGTTTTATATGAAAATGTAACTGTTGTAGCATGTGAAGCCAGTGTTGGAGTAGCTAGTGGACTCCGCAGAAGTAAATTTGTTGAGGATTTATTGGAACAACATGTTCTCCACCATCTACATGGTTTGTATTTGACCTTTTTTACGGATAAAGCAGCTGAACTGAGCTGAAGTAGTGATCCACTCAGATGTATTTTGCTAAGGATGGATACGTATTGCAGCTGCACAGTAAACCCAAATACAACTTTAAAGAAAGGAGGATTGACCGGGGCCAGCCCTGGGATTTTGGTGGTCTAATACAAAATTTTGTTTGTGACCTCAAAAACACTCCAAGTGCAAAAACCAAATCACACACACACTGCTTACAAGTGAATGGACAGACATATAATAGAGATGGACAAATAAACTGTCAACAAATCTCTTACTTTATGTGGAAATAAAATATATATATTTTATTTGAAACAACTTTCACAAGGAAATGGGTTTGTGTAATATGTTTATGTGTTGAATACATGAAACTGAACCCAGCTGTGACGCTTTTGATCATGTGGTTCCCCCATAGCAGATGTGGCCCCTAAAGAACCAGATCATTTATGCCAGGAACCGGACCTGTGACTGACTTTAATAGATATTTCATTCTCACATGATATGAACACAATAAATATTCAGGAAAATGTTGTAGAGGGACACAAAGCACTTTGAAACATCTTCAGTTCAGATTGGACAGGTGGCCCCTTTTTGTGGTTTCCTACCCTGATGAGCTGGACATTTTTAAATGTGTAATTTAAATCAGTTTTTTTTTCTCCATTCAGAGTACTGTTGATCACTGAAAGGGAAAAGCATTTCAGACCTATCTGTAAAGTGGTATTTCCTCAAGTGCACGTGTCAGCTGGACATCCATAAAAAAAATTCACAGTAGAAATAACCGTGGAGTTGGATATTTCCATGCTGCCAGCTCAATGAGTCATTTTCCACATTCTCCAGGATACACCTGCTCAGTCATCTCCCTCCTCTGTCAGCTTGAGTTTCCCTGCGACAAAGACAATTTTCCCTCCAGAGTGTGTCAGTTTTATCAAGAGAAACCTGTAAAGTGTTTGTGAGTGGCCTTCACTATATCCCATCCCGCTGTCTGAGAGCAGATTTAGTGTCGGCATTGGCGCATTCAGTGTTCTACAACAGTATTGCAGCATGAAAGTTATTTGTTGAGACTTCAGTCAATGTAATGATCCCGTACAGGTGCCCCTGGCAACAACTCCTGTCAGAGGCGCCACCTATCAGATACGTCAACACCTTTAAAACTGCGCAGACAAGACGGGGGAGTGAGTTCTCATTAAAATGCAGGAAAGCAGCATGAATAAACCAGCTCTGATATTTGCTGTTAATAAGTGGAGACAGTTTTTATTCAGCAGCGTAATAGAACAACCTCTGGTGGAAAAAAATGTTGAACCAGCCTGGTTGAAGGATGGTTATTTACTTGTTTAATTCTGGAGAAGAATAAATCACAGTTATGAAATTAAACTGTTTTATCCAAAAGCTGAACATTCTGGCTTTGGAAAACAGACCTAATACCAGTTAAATAGAACTGTCTTAATTAATGGTCTTTTTTTCATATCAAGTAAAGAAAAAGGTAAATGAAAGAAAATATCTTTTAGCATCAGGATGGAGCCTTGTTATAGACTAGTTATTAAAATTTCCACCACAAATTATGATTTTGACTCTGCGCTGACCATGATATTGAGCTGGTGCCTCTTTTCCTGAAGATTTAATGCTCTTTGCTCTGTACAAGATGCATTATTATCCTGAAAATGACATCATCATCACCCATGAGAATAATAGTGTCTAAAACTTCAGTGTCCAGCTGGGGATTTACTGTCGCATTAATGACCCTTTAACCGACATGTAGCCCCATGCCATCAATGATTGGTTGCTGGTCCCTCCAGGCGCTCATCTTGCACAAAGCTAGTATCATCTCCTTGTCATTTCCAGATTCATTATTCATCATGGACATTTCCAATCATCAACACTCCATGACTTCTTCTCTCTTTGGGTGTTAATGATAGTTTATCTTTGGCTTTTATAGACATAAATCCTGTTTTCTTCAGATCATTGTTTTACAGTTCAATTGAAAACATTACATCCTTTTTCTGCTCATTTCCTTTCCTTTTTTGTCTTTTCAGTTCCTACTTTCAGTGGTCATTGCTTCAGTTTTTGTTCCAGCACTTTAATGTCCTACCTGCTCTACCTTTTTCTTTTGCAAAACATCCCATTGTGTTTGTATTTGCTCCAAACTGTAGACACAGCTGATTGGGGAAAAGATCATTTTCCATACTCTAGACTGAATTACCTCTGAATTACCTTGTTGGAGGAGCTTTATGACAATATACATCATTTCAGTTGACAGCTCTCTAGCTGGGTCCATGTTTTCTTGCAACTCGTTCAGGTGCAACAGCTTGCTAACATTTTTGTAAATACTTACTGTGTAATACAGGTTCATTTCAATATTTATACTTGAAGAAGAATTTCTTTTTGTTTGAAGTGCAAAATCAAAATTACATTGTGATTCCATCTGTTTTTCCCTATACTTGCTCTAAAAACATGACATTAAATCCATAAATTTTGTTCCATATTTGAAGTACTGTATCTTGTACAGAGTCAGAATGTCAGCTATTGCATAAAATAGTGCTGAGACTGTGAATGACACTTTTAACTGTAGCTGTAGTGGGGTCTATAAAATTAACTGCATTAGTTAGATAAGACTGTTGTACAATAAAGCTTGATGTGAAACGGCAGCACCACATCAGCCGCTGTGAATGGCAGCCACGCAAGTCCATTGGAGTGGTTTAGAAGCAGCCCAGATGCAATTGTCCACATTGCTCTACTAAAAAGACGTTCAGATAGATTTATGACATTACAAGTTTGCCCAAAAGTTTCAGGATTACATGAGAATCACATAAAAATGTGTTCATTTATAATTAAGGGTAAAACTCAGCTTCCATCCCAAGAGTTCTCGCCGTTTCTTGTCATGACCTGTTTTGAAAGCTACTGTTCATATAAAAATGGTGTGAAATAAAATGTGTTTTTTGACTTCTGTTCCTCATACAAGGATGAAAGCTGACTCATGTACCATGACTTAAACATTATGTAGATATACAAGTCAGTGTCTGTTCATTTTGTTTAATCTGCTCAACTCTAAATGAATAATATGAATATTATTAAAGGAGCAGTCAGTACAGAGGCAATATCAGCTGTTTAACAGCTGATTTGCTCTCTGTTCTGCTGCTTCACAGATTTGTCTCTTTCATGGTGACCTCACCACATTTCCTGCTCTCATTTGTTGGAGCTTGAGCTGGAAAACTTTAGGCTCCTGTAATAACTCCAGATTTGACATGCTAGATATCCTTCAGCCATCAGAGATGACTCTCTGACACTTCGGTGAGGGTCTTTAACATGTCTTTCATGTGTTCACACATAACAGTGGATGATGTAATTCATTTACATTTAACCAGCTACAGTATGAGAGGAGACTTTATAGTACCTATCAAGTTTTAAACTAATAAAAGGGAGATGTGAGGGACAAACCAAAAATATATAGACAGAAAGATGAACCAATGAATTGACATTTCTTTCTTTTAACTGATAATTGAAGAAATTCTTTTGGTTTTAAACCAAATCCTAAACTCAATATGGGGAATCGACTCAGTGTTACCAGATATCCAAAACCAAATTATCGTACCGAGAGCCCGAAATGATCACATTCAATTATAAAACACTACAACAAAGGTGAATTAACTTTCGTGATGGTGTGGGGCTAAGGAGGCATATCTGTGTGAGAGATAAAGTGAGGATAAAATAAATAAAACGTGACAAAATGCCAGATCAATTACAAACAAATGAATCTGCTGAATCTGATTCTAAGTCAGACTAATAGTGAATAGCATTCATGAAGAAATACTCATGTTTTGAGAGCGTTTATGAAATTATCATACACTTCCAACTATTGATTGTACATCATACAAAGATCAAAATTATCGTACAAATACGGCAATTGTTGCATCGACTCAAATTGGATCATAAAAAATGGAAATGAAAGATTAAGAGGATTAGTAAGTCACAATGGTTCTGATATTGACCCAACTCTGAAAGTGACTTGAGGTGGAACTTTTTTTTTTTTTAAATAACAGGTTGATCAAAACCTGGGCATTCCTGAAATGTTGTGAAAAAATACTTTTTTTAAATGAATGAAAATCACAGCTGAGTGAAAATGCTAATTCATTTCACCCTTGTCCTTTAGCGCTGTGTTTCAGCTTGTGTGAAATATTTCAAAGAGAAAAGATTGGGGTAAAAATATCAGTTTTCCAGGTTGTGATATTGAGATGTGACACTATGCCAACTTTTGCTCCATGTCATGTGAAAAATAATGATGTTCAGCTCAGTACAGGGGGTCATTACAGGATTAATGTGTGTTTTGGCTGCCTGAGGACATCTCCAATCTGATATATCACCTCCTGCAATTTGTTAATGCTGCAGAAAGCAAAATCTCATTCCCACAAGGGATGGTGGAGACTATAAATGTCTAGAAGTGTGATATTGCCAATAACAGCTCAGTGCAGACAAATGGATTAAGCCTGAGTGTGATTATCTACTACCAAATCATCAGTGACTGCTATATGTTGCTCTCTGAAAGGGAACGCTGCTCAGGGACACAGGGGCTTTTTCGAGGATCCAGCAAATGTGCCTCCATTTTAATAGCTTCATTACCACAGACAAAAGACAAAGAAGCATGCAGGAATGAGGTCATGTGCAAATCACCTTTTAGTTCAGTTAACCTCTTTTACTGCCACATGCTTGACCCGAGCTGGATTTATTTCTGGATTTCTTCTAGATGTCAGTGAAACTATCTAACACCATAAACAGCTTTAAATGAGTCTGCTATCATTTCAGCCTGTTCCGGTGTTCACCCTGATCTAGAAACGCTTTCAAAATGCAAACAGAAACCAGATCAGACGTGTGGAGTTGAGTGGGCACAACGGAGCAAGGCTCCATCGCCTCTGAGCTGAACAGAGACAACAAGCAAGCAAGAAAACCATGCACTCAGTTCCAGTAATGAGCAAAGTGAGGCTGCACACCACAAAGATGCTAAATCAAATTTACGGTCAAAAATTCAAAAGACAAATACGCTTGATCTGAAACGCATATTTGTTTGCATTTCACTTGATAGGATGTCAGGCTGTGAGAGCAATTGTAAAATCTTGAAATAAGATCAAAGAGGATCATTTCATGCTATCTAAGTTGAGATAAAACAAAAAATTATTCAGGTAGGTAGTTCAAAGCAGCTGAAGACAAAGTTACTTATCAAAACAAAAGAAATCATAAAGGCCTCTTCCTTGGAAGGAAGCAGAAAATCCATCCATCCATCTCTCCAACCACCTTGTCCAGCTCTTGGGAAGATGGGGGATGATGTTCCCAAGGCAACCGAGACATCATCTCCCTGGGGAGTCCTGGATCACCTCATTACCTTGTCATCAAGGTCTCCACAAGCCTGCTAATGATCCATTTGATGCAGATGTGTTGGAGCTGGGAAACATCTACAACTTGCCTGGTACCCGAAGACCACAAACACTGGTCTATATTTTTGTTTTTTATGAGAGTTGCTAAAATGCCAACTGGGTCAGAAATTATCTGCAGAAAAAGAGGTACAAATGATGCTGTCATTTCTGACTCAGTAGTTTCCAATAATTAGGACAAAGTTTTCATGAGTATTATTATGCTACTCAGAAGTTTATTGATACTTCTGGATACTTCAGTAACAGTCTCTACTAGCTGCTTTAACTTACCACTCATTTTCCCTTGTATTTTTTCACAAAACATAGAAATCTCAGACTTTTGCCTACTCTCTACGGCCCCTTTCATTTCAAAATAAAAGTCTATGTATACTATCACTTCAAAGTAAATGTTTTTAAACTCTCCGTCTTTCACTTAAATTACACATTGAAAGGAACATTTTGTATTGACTCAGAGGACTGATTTGACTTCTACAAACTATAGTTTCCTAATGCTGGGGGCTTCTGGTGATGTCCAAGATGATAATTCCTAATAACATTGTGTATTCCAAAAACACAGAACAGCATAAAAGTCAAACATTGTTCTCTATGAAACTGGATGAAAAGTCAGGTTTTTCTGCTTTCAAGTCAAATATAAACAATGATTTAAATATTTTTTATTCATTTTTTGACCAAAGTACATCCTAATGTTTTATGGTAATTGTATTATTTCCATTTCCGTCATGTGATACAACAGTGTCAGCATCACTGCATGAATCATCTCCTTGCTGTTGGCTGATCAGGAAATATGGCGGACACCGCATGCTGAAGTGATCAGCTAATTTTAGTACACCTCATGTTCTTGTCTGCAGTGACAGAGCACAAAAGAAAACAAATAAAAGTAATCCCAAACAAGAAGAAGAAAAGAGGAGCCTGAGCTCAAGAGACTGAGTTAGTTTCCTCCAGAAGGCATGAAGTAAGAATCACAGGAATGCCTCGTCTCCCTTTGATGTCTTTCTGTGATGAGATGGAAACCCTGATGGCAGTAGCAGGGCGCTTTGAACAAAACAAAAATTGAATCTCAGTGTAACAACACCAACGGCCCACAGAGGCAGCTCTCAAGTAAACAAGCTGTTCCCTGGAGTGTAGGAGGCTGTGGGGTCGCTGCAGCAGAGCTGGGAACACACGGGGAACCTCCTTCAACCCAAAAGAGCGCACAATATCATTGCTGCCACATTGGTAAACACGCTTTAACCACAATTACATGACCGGGCTAAACTCTGAACCATGTCAGCTGATTTTCAGATGCACTGCTGATGTGACAACAGCAGAAAACAGCTTTTACAACCACAGGAGACAACGATGGTGTTGTCAAAAGATTACTCAAAGACAGCTGTACACCAGTGTTGGTTCACTAAACCTTCATTTAAGTCAAACTATTACCATTTCATTCAAAGATACCATTTTATTCAAAGACAGTCACTTGGGCAAGCACCAAGCGACTGTGGAAAGAAAAAAATGCTCCTTTAACAGGAAAAAACTCTGACAGAACCAGATTCAGGAAGGAAGACCATCTACCTCAAATGGTAGGGGGTTGAGAGGAAAGTGGAGAGAACAACAAAAGGTCAGGAACACCTGTTGAGCTGTAACACCTGAAGAAGGAACACAGGTTAATAACAACAATCACATCATTAATACAGTTGGAGTAGATGAGAACAGAATGAAGAGAGGTGCATCATGGGAGGCTACCACCAGTCTAAAATGTACCGAATCAATCGCAGTGGGTATAACTATCCAGCTGCATCCAGAAACAGTTTTCTTTGGTACCAGCCCCTTCAAATCAAAGTCCAAACCCAGGGAATCATACAAACTCTTTAAACTGAAGGGAAGAATTAGGATAGCTGGCCACGCCACATTGTTGCTAATGGTTCCTTCACTGTTTTCCTTCAGCACTGGGAATGTGTGTGTATGTGTGTGTGTGTGTGTGTGTTCTGGTTGTAGACATTGTGGTGTCCCTGTCATGTGTTGCAAGTATTCTGCTCCTGCTGCTGTTTGTCTCTCCTCCCCTGCTGTGTTCCTGGTGATCCCTCCTACCTGGGCGTGGCCACTGCAATCATCACACCTGATTCCAACCTAGGATCCAGTATAAGAGGAGCTGCTCTTAATCTAGTCCTCGCCAGTTGGTCTTTCTACATTTCATGTCAGTTTGGCTCTTGGTTTATCTTTGTTGCTATTGGACTGTTACTTACCTGTTGTCTTGCCTGTGTCCAGATCCTGCCTGCCTACCTGCTTGTTGTTTGGAATCCTGCCTGCCAGTTTGCTTGCATGTCTGCCTGTTCCTCAGTGTACCGTGAGAGATCCTGTGTGCCTACCTGGGACCTACTCTCCACCTCAACCTATCTGCCTGCTGGACTCTTGATCACTCTACCAAGGACTGTGTTCTATAAAAAAGACTGTAAACTAATCCTTGAGGTCTTCTGCTCTTGGGTCCTTCCCTGAACTGTGATAGTCCCTTTTTTTGTTCGTGTACAAAACCCAGGAGCAATTAAGAAATAATAATAAAAAGAGATTAAAGGCAGGAAGTTTTGAATCAAGTTTTATAGAAGAACTATAGACAGAAATAAATATAAATTAATGTGCAGAGAATATGATTTCATAAAACCAATATATACAGAAAAAAGATTCTCATACAACTTTAGATTTCCTTATCAGTTTACTTATTTTGCCACGGGTTATATCTTTTAATATGATTACTTGTGCAACAACTGAAACAAAGGAACTTATTCAACTAATTTTTATTCAAGTACATTTTTAATATATTTTTTAATAAAGTAATATGTATCTTCATCACCATGTTGGAGTCATACCACAGAAATATCACATCATATTCCTGCCTGTCGTAATATCTGATTAATGATGTCATGAGGCGGGAACGCTGATGCTTTTAAAAGCCGCAGCCGCCATCAGTCTCAGTGTGATGCAGCAGAAATGAGGCTGCAGCCGCTGTCATGATGGCTCTGCTCTGCCCAGAATGGATGGACTTCATTCACTCACACTTTCATGGAAGACAAAGTGAAACAGAAGATTTTCAGTGTTCCACCAGCATTTGAGAATACCCATAGTGGCGGCACAAATAGAGATGGATTTGTTAATGTGTAACTGTGATCCAGCAGCGGGTTTTGTTGCACAGCTCAGCACCTCCAGCATTCAGAGGCGTTATAAGAGCCACTTACAGCCAGCTGTAAGTATGTCACAGCCACTTGCTACAGTATATCAACAGGCCTGTGCTCCACCATCAATATTTATCAGTGTCTGCACACCCGGGGGATAGCTGCACCCTCCGACTAAGCTCTGCTTATACGTCTGCATACAGTAAGTTCATTAGACGAGTCCCCTGAGTTCAGGCTACAGACCGGCCATACAAGTGATGCTCAGGATGAGGATGATTTCTGAATGTCAAATGTGCTGCAGAATGAAGCTCAATACGGAAGAACTTCAACAGCTGATTGGTATACTAGACACGGAGATGATAGACAACAACTCGGGCCGATTGTGGCTCCAGAAGATCAGAAGTTGGATTCTCAGTACTGCCACAGGTAGAAGTGTCCTTAGCCCCCACAAGGCCCCCAACGTGATCACTGGTGTGTGACTGTAGAAACAAAAGGGCTAAATAATTCAAATAGGGTGCATATTTATTTTATGCTTGCGATGGTGTCTTAGTGTGTGTTTGTGTGTGACTGCCAGGGAGGGAAACACATTATAAAGCACTTTGTAGAACCTCAAAGAACGGTTATTTAGAGTCACATGGAGGAAAAAGTACAAAAGGTTTATTGTATGAGGACATAATAAAAATCATTTTGCTCTAATCAGGTCATAAAATCAGCCTAATACAACCTCAGATTAACAATAACACATAACTTACTGCACCATGTCATTATTTATTGAACAAAATGTAAGAAAAAAGTAGAAACAGCGTATGGTAAATTAAGTATACCCTCCCTGCCTCCGTTGGAAGTAAGTAGGTAATTTGCAGTATGGTGCTGCTGATCCAATGCACTTGATTAACTGATCAATGAGTGTGATCACCTTTTATGAAAGCAGAGGTTTGGGCAGTTGCTGACCTGGAGCATTCAGCTGTGTGTTAGCATGATGCCTAGGAGGAAAGACATCAGCACTGATCTTAGAGAAGCGATCGATGCTGTCTATAAATCTGGGAAAGATTTCAAGGTCTTTCTAAACAATCCAATCTTCGCAGAAATGGATGCCCAGCCATTTCTCCCTCAGAGGAGATATTAAAATAAACTGAAAAACTTTGTCTTAGACTCTACAGATCTGAGATAACTTGTTACAATTCAGGACAATACAATTTGAAAGAAAAGACGGATGGCTTAGGTTTGAAAAGTTGACTTCTGCAAAAATGTCCTTCAGCAGTGCTGTGCAGTACTATGTTTGGCAAAAAATAAAAGACATATTTCATCAAAACAAACGCATCACACCAATTCTCAGACACATTGGTGGAGGGCTGATAATTTGAGGTGAATCAGATCTTAACTTTATTAAAATGTTGTGGTTAGACCTCAACGGAACTGTTCAAATACTCCTAATTCAACAAAATGAAGCAACATAATAAAGAATAGTGGCCTCAATTTCCTCCAAAAACATCAAAATGTTAACAAAAACGTCATGTAAAAAAATTATTATTATGTCCAAACATGGTAGTTGAGTTACTCAATCATGGGGTGCACTTAGTTTTTCACATGCTGCATTGGCAGCTGTTTGGTTTTGTTTTTTCATCAAATCCTGAAGTATAAAACCTTCAAATGGAAAGGGGCTGAACTTTCCCTTTCACATGACAATATTACATGTGATACAAATTTTCATTTAATTAGAAATAAAGAGTTTAGGGGGTTAATTTCACACTTCTTATATCGACCGTTTTCTCAGCACCACTCCACTTCCCCATGTCCTCACTGACCTACATTTGCCAATGCTGCCAGGCCAAATCCAAGCTGCTCTGCTCATGTGCAAAATGTCTTGGAAGAAGCCTGGCACTGCTGCTCCAACGAGCAGATGTCTGGGAGAATAAATTGGGTGGAGACAGTTTTTCCAGGCACTTGTTCAGCTCATCCTGGCCCGAGCCATTGGACAGGATACAGCGCCAGTGACACGCTCTGACAGGGGGTCGGATGGTTTAGCAGCGGGGGCTCAGGTCTGTGTTGTGACTCAGAACTTTGTGAATAACAAAGAATAGCCAGTGATTAAAGCAAAACTTTGCATTTTGAGGTAGGGACAGCATCTTTGTGGAGTTGGTTGCCTAGTAACTGGTCCTACCTAACTCATCATCAGGTACATAAAAACTGGTAACTTGCTGTATTACACTCTGTGTGTGGATTTCAAGAGGTGAAGTGGTGAGGTGATTAGCAAGCTTTAGCGGGCTTGTGGGTGGACCGACTTGTCTTTGTACAGGTGAGCTGTTTCCGCTGTTTTCTTTGAGCTAACCTAAGTTAACAAGCTGTTCATCAACAGAACGGAGAGCAGCATCGATTCCTCCATCGGACTCTAAGAAAGAAAGCACACAAGCTTACATGTTTGTCTTTAAAGCACATCTATTAATGAAGAAGGAAAGCGTGGCCCTGAAAGCAGAGGCTGCTTTTTTTCCACAAACTGACACAATTCCCTAAGCTATTAATGAGATATCTGTGAGATACTTTGGTGAAAATGCCCCACATATACAAAAGCACTTTTCAGTCATATTTTACAGTTGTGTTCATGGCAGCAGGTGTTAGGGGGTGGAGTCAGACGCTCAACACAGCTCCACTCCCACAGTCATACAAATACATGGGTTCAAGAAAAAATATATATACTTTTTTAATAGCATGAAAAATGTTTAAGTTTTGAAGGTTCTCTTCTTCTTTTCATTTTGAAGAAATTCAAGACATCCAATAAAAGAAATAAAAATTTTGCATAAAAGACCTCAGCAGCCTAGTCTGATAGATCAGAGCCACACCTAGAAAGCTGTAAGTCTGAAAATGAGCCATAGTTCCCCCCCATTTAAGGGACAGCGTCAACAGTTGCTTATCAAACTGTCTTTGCACGCAGTTGGTTAGGACTATGACCAATCAGAGCAATGAATAAGGTGACACGTTCAGAGTGATAAAAACAAGCCAGAGGGAGAGTGTTAGCTGTAGGAGAGTAAATTAAACATTTGCCATAGGGTGTTGAACCCACCCAGAAATTCTCTCCCCAAACCTTTGAGCATAGTTAATTAGCTCCAATGGATGGTAGCTCAACATACCTACAAAGTAAATTTAAATTTGCTCGCGATATGTCTATATTTATAAGTTTTTTCAGCAGCCTACATAAGGAAAAAACCCTTGCTATGTTGAAGTGTACTCTGTAAGCAAAGGAAATAAAGAGTTATGTGACCAGAGAAGCCACTGATAACCTGAATGATTTTGTTTGTTTGTTTGATTTTGTAGTTTGAATCGAACCTCCAGGTAGTTTGTCTGCACTCAAATCTACTTTCTGCAGCTGTATCCTTCCACACAGAGTCAATGATCTCCCTGTGATTTGATGTTTCAACACACAGATCAAGTAATCAACAAAAAGAATCAAGTTAGTTTGAAAAATAATGTTCGGTAAACATTATCTACTGATTTGGTTTGTGAAATTTAATCTGTTTTTGTTTTTTGGTAAAACCCAACACCACTTAAGGAAGATGATTACAAGGCATTTATCTAAACTGTTACCTGACTCACCCAGTGACTTATGGATTAACTTAATTTTGGAACATTGCTTGTAGAAGTGTACATTAGGTTTAGGAAAACAATATGAGTTGGGTTAAAAAATACCCAGTTAAGGACTTCTACCATGTTAGAGACACAAACCAGATGTGTCACCAAAACAAAAATCACACTGCATGGTACGGAGGGAAAGAATAAAAACAACAACAAAATCACAGACACACTGATTCACCAATGTGAAGATTTGACCCAATCTGTTGCTTCCTTTGCTTGACTGGTTTATTTTTTTATGAACCTGTCAATAATTGGATTTTGACTCTGAACTCTGTTGGGATGAACTGGATTGACTGGAGTGTCCTGATTTCGTTTTCTGTGCAAAGCTCCTTTTGAGATGATTTTGATTGTGAATTTACAAATGAAGTGAATTTATTGGATGATTAACAGTTAAACTAGATTGAAATGGTCTGAGTGCAAGGAAAAGGTTTCCATAGAAACAAAAGAATGTAACATATCTCTCACAAAGTTTCACTGATTTTCCTCAAAGTGGAAATTCTAAGGAAAACCTTTGAAATAGCTGAGGAGAAGTTACTGATTTAGGATATAACTGGAAATTTTTTGTACACCCATCCCAAGAACATTCATTTTAAATTACAGCTCAATTCATCACAAAATAGGATAATATTTTCTCTTGATCGTAGTGTTGTAACTTAATTATGTCAAAAACCTGCTAATATGTGATAATTATTGTAATTGTCTGCTTTGCTTGTCTCTGAAGATGGTTCTTCATCCCAAAGCATGGAGTGACGGCTCTGTTATGTAACTTCTTACAACAGACTCTGAGGTATAGAAGCCGATTATAACATCATTTAGCTTATTTCACCGGTGATTTTCTGCACACGAACAGATGCTGATGGAACTAGAGGAAAGCCTTCATCTCTTTGTGAAGCCGTTGGTGCAGCTGTCTGACTTCAGTCAGGCGTGTCCGGCATGGCGACACAGAGGCAAAACACCTGCAGTTTTCTGAGGGATGACAAATGGCGTGACGGTGGCCGCTTCTAGCTCCAATCAATAATTCTTCACATATCCCCACTTCTCGTATTTACCTGTAAAAAATTTCCCACCCAGCCGCCTCCGTGAGGCTCTGCAGCTTGTTGTGTGCGTGAAAGCATGAATAATTCAAAGCTGTCAGTATTGTGTCTGCTCTGAATGCTTCAATGCTTAGCCCAGTTTAAGAGTTAGCTTTGAGTAATCTATAATTTATTGTACCACTGCGCTTTTGTCCTGAACTCTGTCCAATTCTCCCATCACATTTTCAGGAAATGATTCTAAAAATATGCGGCCTGGATATCATGCTCACCCCGACAGCCTGTGTTTTGCATTTTGACCACTGTGCTGTGAATACAAATACAAGCTGTGCTCTGGCTCATTGCCACATATGCTAATACAATTAAATCTGAATACAAGATTGGAAATAATACATAGCAAAAAGGTGGAGTTTTCAAATTGTCTATTTTCAGCCTCATCAGTGTGACATGATGCAGATGAAGTCTCTAAATCTTGCCATGATTCCGGTAACCTTACACAATATTCCCACTTACGGACTTTTTAATCCATCCAGCCCATTCTCTACTACGATTGTTGCATGGAAATCAGTGGAGTGATGCCAGCCTTCCACCCCTGCAGTAGAGACTGCTACAGTAGTTCTGATCGCATTGAGAGCAATCAGATCCATCGATCTGATTGCAATAATTCCCTTCAGCTAAACTCAGACATGTCTGATCATTTCCCTTGAAGATCGGATTTCTCAAATCAGGCAGCAAATTGGCCCTAGGCTAATGTGTTCAGTCTAACTTCGAAATTTCATCTTGTGAATCACCAATCCAATGTCTTTTGACAGTTACTCTAAACCTTTGCTCCAAAGCTGTTTTTTACAGCTGAAAGACAATTTCAAATCAAGAATGCTTTTGTCGGCACCTGAATAGGAGATGATTCCTCATCATTTCATTTCATCTTGTTTTAGATTATGGTAGTACGATTTTTACTGGCCTGAACAAAAATTACCCTTATTCACGAGTGAAATTATGCATCCTTTAGGTGGAGTTATGGAACAGGCAGCTCCGCCCATCCAGATTTATTATTGTAACCAGAAAAGAAAAGAAAAAAGACAAAGCTCTGTTGCTCTGTTTTTTTTTGTTTTTGTTTTTTTGTTGTTTTTTTTTTTGCTGAAATACCCCCTCATTACTGTCACACAGACAAAATGGATCACTGCTTGTCCATGTCTGACCATCGGTAATACGCCACTGTTCCTGATGCATTGTGGAATATACTGAGTGCACCTTTATAGGATATAACAATTGTTATGACCCATTTGGACGGCACCACTAAGGAAAAAAAAAAATCACACAGAGGAGGATAAGGTGAAAGGGGGATTCATGAACTCTTTACATCCACCACTTAACAGAAAAAAGAAAATAAATTAAAAAACAAAGTAATAAGGCAACTATACATTTATTGATTAAATATGAAGGAACAAGTTTCAAGAAGCTTCATGTGTTAGTATATGTTTGTGGATTATTGGTGGGTTGTTGTTTTTTTCTTCTTTTTTAAATCCTAATGTCTGCAGGATTTTTTCTGAAGTTTTTGTTAAAGAAGCAAAACAACATTGATGGCGTTAAACCAGTACCAAATGTATTGTGAATTAAAAGATGCTGAGTCATTCAGTAGCCAATGAGCTACTAGATCTCAGCTATGTACCGCCTCCTCGCGATAGATTGACGCATCGCTGATTTGACTCGTTTCAGATATGCAAACAAAAAACAAATAGTGCAACTGAGAAAAACGGTTAGAAAACAGGTTTGATTTGCAAATGAACTGACGTCATGCAATTAGATCAGGTGTGTTGGTATGGAGAAACAGCTGAAACAGGCATAGTAGTGGTACATGATGACTGGAACTGAGAAACAGGATCTACACGGATCTACACAACACGTCCCGACAGAAATAAAGCTTTGATGAGAATAAAATGAGCTTAAAGTATCTGTGTTGCTGTTGTAGTGAGAGATGGTCAAGTTCTTTAAATTCTGAGGGAAAAATCCCAGTTTCTTCATTTCTGATCTCCTTTGGTAAAGAATAGCACTTCTGAGTTTGTTTAGCCTAGATAACTGTAAAAAAAATTAATATTATTAATAACCTTTATTAAACTTGCCTCAACAAAGTTTTAAAATCAGCGGTGTTAAGATGATGCAGACACATTCGAGAGTCATTTCTAAGATAACATTTCATAAGTATTTACGCCTTGGATGCATCCTCCAACTTCTTCATTCAGTAGTCAACTGTTTGTTTTTTTTTTGTTTGTTTGTTTTTTAAAGCTAACCTAAATTTGATTTTCATTAGGCAGAATTTCAAGCGTTATAGATTAGATTAGATCAAACCTTACTGATCCCACAGCTGGAAAATTCACTAGCCTTAACAGATCAAAAACAATACAAAAGCACAAAGAATCAAATACTATATTCACAAATGTACAATGTACCAAAAAGAAAAAATAATAATATGCCCTATATACATAATAACAAGTGTGCAGGGGTTTATGAAGTTATTGCACATCTGAAAAGTGACATGAGGAAAAAAAAATTAAATAACTCCAGGATACAACTAAACTGCAAAGTTGTAGAGTCTAACAGCAGTGAGGATGAATGATCTACGGTAGCTCCTTCCTACACTGAGGGTAAATCAGTCTGCCGCTGAAAGAGCTACTCAGAGCCTCCACTGTCTGTTATAACACACAACAAAAGTTTGTCTCTAATAAATACCCCTGACTCTGTGTAGATCTGCGCATCCACATAAACATAATACTAAAAAATACACTCACAAAGGTTCTGATGACTCAGGAAGACAAACTTTGATAGATAGTAAAAGTGCAGCGTTCTTGTTAAATAATATTAGTACCCTTATAAATCCTGTAAGTGACTTCTCGGTTGTTTTTCTCTGACATTATGAATCCAGGAGAACGTCCACTCCTTTCTAAATGCCTGAGAGATAAACAATAGTAATGGCATTTATATATGTGTTAAAAGTGACAGTCTTAGCCCCAGTTTTTGGACAGTATTTGATGATTCAATGAGCATTTTTTTCAGATGAAACCAAGATATGCCAGCATGTCATATTTGTTGGCATCATCTGCTGTTCAGCAGCAGCTATGTTGAACAGATTTTTCTGTTGGTGTCATTCAGTGGACTTCAGTGTTTACTCTCAGCCTGTGAGCCTAGTAATAAAACAATAGAATAACATAATTATAAATACATTAATTGTAGTGATCAATAGCTCAAATCACATAGTTAAAGACACTGGTGGAGTAAAAAGTACCAACATGGATGGAGCCACAGAAAATACACAAGTAAGCTTGTTCAGGCTGTGGTTTCTTAAAGGACTCTTATTCCTTCAAACCCACAGAGATTTTACCATGGCCACAGTACAGGGCTCTCCAGAAATTATCTTTTTCTTCACTGGTGTTTACGTCTCCATTGCCATCTCTTTAGCGCTCCGCCACGTTGTGATTTCTCGACTGAACCTACAGCTTCAGTCTCATCAGCCCAGGAGGAAAACAAAATACAAGCTTCAGCAACACATCAAAAAGTATTACCTTTGCATCTGAATATTTGGGTTACCTTTATTGTGTATAACAGCTATTGCTAATACAAGTAAACACCATATTTATCTTACATTTCCTCCCTATCCAAGGGGCAGTTGCTTATCAAACAACCATTGCATGCAGTTGCTTCATGCTACAACCAATCAGAGCAATGAAGAAGGTGACAAGGGTGGACAAGGGTTCAGAAAACAACTCAACAGGAGAGTGAGATGTGTAGAGGAGTAAATTAAAGTTTTGCTCTTGCCTGTCGGCAAAACAGAAAACACATCTACCTTACAAAGGAATAATTTAAGTGTGGTCTTTTGTTCTTTTTTCAAAGCAAAAGTCTGAATCTTTTACCGTCAGTGCCAAATCCAGTTCAAACTCCTGTTAATCCTACAAGGAGAGACTGATTTGATTGACTCTCCATGACTTTTAGGCAGTGTTATTGAGCTTTAATGGATGATAGCTGGATGTACCTGCAAAGCAAATTCACATTTTCTTGCTGTACGTCTAGATTCCTAGTTCCTTAGTTGTTTAGAAAACAGAAAAGTTTTGAGTTGGTTTAATTGTGATATTCAGATTTTTTTTTTAAGGTGATGTTTACTGTTCAGGTCTAGAGTGTGCATGTTTTTTACTGTGACATAACTATGGGAACATTCTGCACAAACCATTTTTTCCTGTCTCTCAGATTACACAGTCAACCAGGGACTGCAGACAGAACAGAAAGGCCTGGAATGTACTTACAGTTAACAACGCATACATGAATGCATGATGGTTGCTTATGAGTATCAGTAGTACACATCCTCAAAAAAATATGCCATGCCACAAGTCAGAGACTTGCAGTATACAGTTGACCTGTAGAGGCGCTAGAGCAGGTGAACGAGCAGTCAGCAGCTCTGCAGTCTTCTGCACTGGTGTGCCGCTGAACAGATCTCAAATTTTAAAGTTTATTCAACATCAACCCTCACAGAGGACATTTAAATGTTCTGTTGGTGTTTCCCGCCATCAATTTCCCACATTAAATAAACACAAGTTTATTTAATGTCCTAACAACATCTGTTATACACCACTCTCTTCCCTGAGGCGATCACAGGATTCCAGACATTTAAACCACTGGTGAGAATTCTACTGAAAATTTACATTTATTCAGGCAGATCATTCTGGAGATCTGGAGAGATGTTGATCCTGCAGAATAATAATAAAAATGTTGTGCAGGTCTAATTATTATTTTTTTTACACTGTTAAGCAAACTATAAATCCATAAATTAATATCATCCAACAAATTTACTAATTTACTTTCACTGGGAGTCAAAGCAGTAACAATTGTCTCCAGCTGTTCCAGTTTTAAAATTACATTTCGAAACAAATATATTCCCTACAATTACTCACCTGAGTTACAGAAGACAGCTTTGTATTCCTTTATCAATAAAATGTAGTTCATTTCAAGTTTGCAGTTGGACTTTTTATGAGTTTGTTTTTGCTCACTATATTTCAAGTACAAAATAAAAACAACAATAAGTTCTTTTCCTTCAACAGTTTCCTTGCTGTATAATTTATCGTATTTTCTAAACTGAGCGTCTCATACCTCAGAGTAAATGATGAGAGACTTAAGTGCTTGTGAATAATGGACCATGAAATCCTACTACTGTGGAGGAGCGTCCCTGCACTCAGGATATTCAACTGTTATCTACTGCAGGAGTTCACCTGCGTTAGTTTCTGAAACTCTGTGTAACTCAGTTAAAGGTTGTCAAAATCAACAGTCAAAATAGTGACAAAGAGTAAGTGGCATCCAAGATAAATAATCCTGGAAAACATCCCAATATACATATATGGAGCTTTTTTTTTTCTTCTTTTTTTTTGTGGAACTGAAAAGTTTCATAGCTGTTACACATTCTCTTGTGAGATCTGGTTGCTTTGTTATCAAATCACAGTTTTTTTCCACAGTAGAAATCAAACCCTCGGACTGCAGTCATGATGTGACCACATGGTGACTCATGGACAGAAAAGTGCAGCCTCTGCTGCTCCGAACGGTGGACTCCTGCAGTTGTTCTTATATGTCATTAATGAAAGCATGAATCAGGAGACCATCATGAAAAGAGAAGACGGCTCATCTAATTAAAAAGTCGGAAAGGACTCCAGTCTGGCTCGCCAAGTGAAAGAGAGGCACCAGATCAATCTGATGTGATACAAGATCGATCCAAATCTTAAAAGCAGTGTTATTGTAAAACTAGATTCTAGAGGGGACGGAGGTGGTTTGATGGGACATGCAGGCGGGCAGGAATATGAGCAGGAATATGATATTTCTGGTGACAGCGCGGTGACCATGAGGGGGACAAAAAGAAGAGTGCAGTGGCTTCTTTACTTTGATGCAGCATTTGTGTGATTAATTATTTAAAACATAGATATTCTTATATCTGCATCTGACTACAGTGAGCAGAAACTATTCCCTTTGCATGAAATTATTTAAATATAAATGGTTGTCATTAATACATTAAAGAAAATACATGAATCGTTTGTTCATTGAGCCTAAAGCTGTGAGGCATAAATGTAAAGTTTTAAACATATTGGATCTGAGCATTAACATTACAAGACAAAGGAAATGCATTTGTTGTGTGTTCTCAGTGCTGAAAAACATTCTTTAGTGGATCAGGAACAAATATCATCCTCTAATGACGAAGCAACTAGCCAAACCCAGGATTAGGTTTGGTGCTGCAGGTTGTAATTCAATATTCTTAATGAGCATATTATCGAACACACACTTTGATCATTTTCTCCAAACCCACAGCTGTATAGATCTTCAATTAACACATCAGCAACAGCCTTTTCACCGCAGCATGTCAATGAGAAGGCCAGCCGGGTTCAGTATTGCCACTAATCACCCTGGAAACTCATTTAAATCCATTAATATGTCAGATAAATTCACTTAATTTATATTAAAAGAAAAAAAATCTAATGATGTCTTGGAATTCCATAAAATATCCCAGGAAATATTGTTTTGTTTGTGTGTGTGTGTGTGTGTGTGTGTGTGTGTGTGTGTGTGTGTGTGTGTGTGTGTGTGTGTGTGTGTG
>JAOWBL010000014.1:13672552-13689284 GCA_028564865.1 Zenarchopterus dispar | reverse complement strand
TATCCCAGCTCTTGAACATTTTGGGGTGTTACAAACATCATGCTTTCATTCACACATTACACCACACTATACACAACTACTTCACTACACTCACCATACCCCTCTTTTGTTCACTTTTTCTTTTCTTAGCTTTCACTTCCACAAAAAATTTCACCTTACAAAAAAAAAAAAAAGCCAGCCATCGCTTGCTCAGATTCTGAAGAGGAATATTCACCCTCTGATGATGATTTAGAAAAAAAAAAAAAAAAAAAAAAAAAAGAAAACTGACAATTAATCGGAGGCTCATATGTTACAAACTGGTCTAAAGCTCTTTAGCGAGCTGGATTATGTGACGATGCTGGAACGAGGATCTGTTATACAGATCAGACTAACCTTCCTCCCAGAGGAATTGGTCTTTAGGTTATAATGTGTACAACCAAACCAGCAAATTCACCAACACAGAATTATGGATAGCATTTCATTTTACAGTTTGAAAAATTACTTTTTGAAAAATTCAGCAATGAGGTTTCCAGAAGCTCCAATGTTCACTGGAACTAACTTCTGCTGTTAAAAAAAGGCTTCATTATACTCTGCAGATCTGGTCTTTATAGCTGTGATTGTTGAAGATTTTTAAAAAATAAGTGGATTAAAAGGAAATTAAGTGTAATTTTATTGCATATTGTCTACTTATTCGATACCTAATTGTTGTTGACTCATTAAAAAATCTGAGAAAATGTCTAGATACTCAACAACATGGGTGTACAAAGATGGTTCATGTCTACAGTCTTCTCTGCTTTCACTTCTATGTACTATTCCATTTTTTTAATTTAATCATTTAGTATTAATGTTACATTGTCCCTGTTCAGGGTTTTCACTGTGTGTAAACTATTCTCAATTAAACTCATTTTATAAAGCGCTTTAAAAAATAATCTGGTTTGCCAAAGTGCTGAACACCAAGAGATTTAGAATAAATAAAAACAAAACAACAGAAGAGTAAAGTAGAACAGGAAAACAACTACAATTTGGAACAGCAAAAGTCAACATCTCAGAATTGGTTTACAAGCCAAAGAATAAAAAATAAATTGTACCCTCAACACCAGCAGATCAGCCTGCCTGGAATTAAAATCAAAATAACATAAAATAACCTATAAAAGTGTGTTGGCCCGCTACTAAATCCATACATTATTACATGCACCATTTTAGTAAATAATCTCTTTCTGTAAACAAGTTCATTATGATCTATGTTTCACAAAGTTATTTTTAATGTATCTGTATTTAAATGTTTCAGATGGAATAATGAAAAGTTCCTAAAGTGTCCAAACAGAGACACAGAGTCACTAGCTGAGTAAACCTTACCACCATCTACTCTGCTTCAAAAAACCTTATTTTCTTCTTTCCTCTGCCATGCAGAACTGTATCAGGGGTTCGTCCCATGTTAGGATAAAAAAGGAAGAAAAACCAGGGTGCCATTTCTTCGTATTGATATGGAGATTGCTTCCTTTCTCAGAGTATTTGAGTACATCATATGTGAGATGTACTGGCTCCTGGGAATGAAAAGGCTGACTGTAGTGGTTTCAGCTGGATTGTTTCAATCATGGTAAATGAATTTTCTAAATGCCAAAGTAGCTGCTTTATAGATTTGGCTTCCGAGAGTGAGGAGCAAACTCATTTAGCTGGAATATTGCTGACTGCTGCTGCACAGCCATGCATTCACAAACCAAACACAGGAAAGCTTGATTTCACTGAGTCACATCGGACCTCTTTCACATCCATCCACCAGCAGATCACTTTCAGAGCCATCTTGATGCATCTCAATTACTGTCAGTGCTACTCTTTACTATAGCGCCAGCCTGGGGCGCTGACATCCTCTCATGGTTGTTTTAATTTGGTTTTCTGCTCCATCCGTTTCTTTTTGCTGTCAAACAAGTGTGGATGTGTGCTAAATGGGCATTAGCCCTGCAAATTAGCATATAATTACATCTGATTCTTAGGCAGCGATGTTTTTAGACATTAAGAGACTTCATGAAGAGGAGAAAACAACTTTCTCTTTCTTAAATCCATTTAATGAATTATAGTCTGTCATCTTCATCATGCAGCTAACAGGAGTCTGGACAGTTTAAGCTGCCAGATAGTAAAGGGCAAAATAGCCCTAAAAAGACACAAACATACACACACACACACACACACGATAAATATTGTTCCATTTGCAAAAGTCTCCAGGAACTCTCTGCAGTTGGCTTCGTTGTCATGGAGACATCACCACAAGACTTGATGACCTTTGAGCACGTGCTTTTTGTGTAAACGTAATTCATATTTATCACATACATCTGGTGACATAAAAAATGTAACATTTTATTATTTTCAATATTCACATATGAAATAAAATGTAGGGTAACAGTGCAGTAGATATTTGTTTTTAGTTTAGAGCATTAACAGTCAGGGCCAGGATGTGTCACATGTCACTTCAAAGACCTTCAGTGAGACTGTGTTTAATTACAGGAGCAAATAGAAAGTCATTTAACTGTGCCATTTACAACCACAGAAAGAACAGAAAATATTTCTGGCACTGACAGGGAAAATGTCATCAATTTGTGCCTTTGAATACTTAATATCACTGTTATTTAATGCATGAATCTATTTTACAATGTGACATTTACATAGCTGAATTTTTGTTAGGTTTCAATGCTTTAATTTGGTTTAGGTAAAGATAAAGAATTTGGCTGCCTTTTTAACTGTGGTTTTTTGTTATATCATGCCCAACTTACACTTGGTATTAAAATGCATCTCCAATATTATTTTAGACTGTATTATTGAAACCTGTGCTGATGAAGGACACAAGAAGAAGCTTTTGAATTAGAATTAAGAAGCATAGTAATGCCACATGTGAACAGACCTGGATATTTCTGATCAATTGTACTAAAAATAAAATAAAACACTTACAAGGGCTATCTTTTTTTTTTTTTAATTTATCTACTGACCCTTCCAGACTACATGACTGTCAGTGTCAAGAAACCACTGTCCTGTAATTGGGAATCTTGAAATGAGAGGAGAAATACCTTGGGTCTATTTCAGAAAGTCTGAGTTTGAGTTAAAATACCAAGTCAGAGCTGACAGACCCTGAAATGAGAAACTCAGAGATTCTGGTTCTGGATAGAGTAGGTTCTGTCAACTTTGGGTATGTTGACTGAGTTAAGCATGGACAGCGTGACTTCATCATTAGAACTCTATTACTATTATTCACTATTCACCAAATAAATGGAGAAGAGCCTCCTACTTCTACATCTGTTATTTTACACCTCATATCTCCAGATCATGTCAGAGTCCTGTCATATGCAGAAATACTCAGATTACTCTGATTTGTATCGGTGATGGACAAGAGACTGAGTCCAGAGAACTGCTGGACCGTTTTGTAGTATGGTGTGGGAGCAATCATCTCATCTTGACTGTGAACAAGAAAAAGAAGATGATTGTGGAATTTAGGTGGACCAGGCATATGTCAAACGCTGTTTCCATCATGGTAGAAGAAGTGGAGGTGTCGGAGGACCAAAAACCTCTGTGTTCACCTGGACAACACTAATGCTGTTGATAAGAAGGAACAGAGCAGACTTTTCTTCTTGATTAAACTTAGGTCCTTCAGTGTTTTCAGCAAGATGTCGTATATCTTCTGTATTGTCGAGAGTTCAATCTCATCTGCAGTTATTTGTTGGGGAGCAGCATCAGAGCCAGTGACTTTAAGAAACTGAACAAACTGATGAAGGCTAGTTCTGGCTGCATCCTGAAGCTGGTTGAGATGGTTGTCCGTTATATCTTTCAGTTATGAAGCATCCCTCTTTCCACAATACTGACTATCCTCTTCACAACACAGTGATTGAGGAACAAAGTGTCTTCCGTCAGAGACTTCTTCAGATCCGCTACAACTCACACCACTACAGCAGAGTCTTCAAACCGCTACAGGAGAGCCTTCCTATACCCACAGCTCGAACCATCTATAATGCTTCACACGCGGTGCATTATGTTTATAACATGTAGTGGCTTTGTTTTCCAGATGTTTTATCTGCTGCTGAGAATATGCAGAAAAAATTACATTTTTGTGTATTTTTTTTTCTTTAAGGATAAAATATCTGAACATAATAACAATCAAAGTATATGTTTTACATTGTTGCTTCAAAAACCAATCAGATTTTTTGTCTTTCTTTTCATTATTTACAAGAAAAAGCAATGAAAGGAACCAGAGTTTTTGGCTCTCGGCGAAGCTTGATGGCTAATCACCATCAGATTTGTGGCCGATGCAGCGCAGCAGCGCTTTGTTCTTTGCTATAATTTCTGAATGAGGCTTGAGGGCTGAGATGGAGGTCTAATTGAAATGCATGTAGAGCCTGAATTTGTGGCACTCTCCTCTTATTGATTAACTTCCTCCTGGTCAGAAACAACAAAGTTGTTTTTTGTTGTGTTTGGTTTTTGTTTTGTTAAATGCAGAAATCACAGTTGAATGTGACTCCTGGAGGCTGCTGGCTCTGAAACAATCTGTGCTTGGTCCTGCTCTGTAAAAGTGAGGTTTTAAATCAGCAAAAAATTTCCTTAACAATTAATCATGTGTACAGTCTGCATTTTCAGTTTGCTTTCTTTTTGTTTCATAAGCAATAGCACGGTGTAGTATGTCATCTTGTTCATCTAAGGTTGCATTTACCTATTTAAAGACCTGGTAAGGACAAATGTCCAGATACACAAACCTTTAATAGGAATTAATGTCTCTTTTCCAACCCTTACATGTAATCAGAATGACAGCATCTCCTACCTTAATACACTTCAGGTTTATCAGGTTTATTCAGAGACTCCAGAGGTTTTTCCCACTGTTTGCATTTTTAAAAGAAGTACTGGCCTGTTTTTCCAGGATGGTGTTATTTCCCGCAGAAGGATACATGTGTGCTGCCAGCTCGTTCCCAATCAGCAGAGAGGAAAAGCCGCCAATGAATCAGCCCTCAATACCACTGTGAACAGATGAAAGTAGTGGGCCGAATGCTTGTTTTGATCCATCGTTCCCATTTGGTCTAAATTGAAACGTCTCAGCATTCGTGTCCATAAAGCATTCAACCATACTTTACACAGAAATATTTTTCTCTGAAAGGACTTTATATAGAAGGGAAGTCTGAGACCACTCTCCCTAAGAGCTAGAAAATCATACATTTATTATTCCCATACTACACAGATGTAGAAATGGAAAATCAGTGTTGCTTTTAGAAACAGAAAATAACAAAAAGCAAAACTTTGGAAGGCACTGACTTTTGCAGGAATGTTGTATTCTACATGAGACCACCTTTATTCAGTGCTTTTGTCAACGCCACGTTTCCGTTGACTATTTTTAAAACCTGGACAACATCTACTCTCACAAACATCACGCCACTCAGTGTTAACAGTCACCTAACATTCAGCGAGCTGAACCAAACCAAACAGAACACCTGTGAAATATTTTACTTCACATTTCACTTCAGCTCTAATTGGATAAACGTCCTGGTCTGTTTTTTCTAATTGCAGCTTTTTCAGACAAACTTCACATTATGTGCTGGTACCGCAGCAGGCAACAAGTCATGTGAAAAGAAGTTCCACTTATTAATTCAATGAAGAGCAAAAGGTTACTTCTGTTGCTTGTTTTAGGATAATGTAGGACAGCACATATTAAGGCAGCTCAAAATCACACCTTAAAAACACTCACGGCACTTTTGATGCATGAATTAACTTTTGATGCAGAATCAGCCAGTCGTTTGGTTTTCAGTGATTCTGCTTTGCCACTTGCTGTTTTTGGATCTCTCTATTTCAAGAGTTTGGAGTTTGGACTTCCATACTGACTAGTTCATACTTGGCGAGTCCGACTCGGAATGACATACTTGGGAGAACAGAAAGATGGAGTCCGGGATGGATGGAGTCATTTGCTATTTTTTTGGTTAAAAAGAGATCAGCAGCCTGTCTTTTGGATCCACTTCCAAACTAAAAACAAACTCCAATAATAAACTACAGAAACTCTTTGGAACTACAGCTAAGATAGTAAAACTCAATTTAGCAAGTGACAAAAATATATATCTATGTTCCAAAAATGACTGATATTACACTGTTTTGGCAAAAAAACAAACAAAAAAAAAACCACATGGTATATCCCGGGATATATTAATGATGAAAACCAGTTGATTTACATATCTCATTTTAATTATAACATGCAGTTGACTTCAGCAGTAACAGTATATAAAGTTCATGAGTCCTACAGATGGCACAGCTCTATGTGAGGAAAAAAAGCTTTTATGGCAGATAGTATAATATTATCACCCTCTTAACATGATGACCGAAATCATATTTTTCTCAAGTTTTTCAAAATATAGAAAAAAACTAAAAGAAAAATTTGGTTAATTTGTTTATGCTTTTTGAAAAACTTGAGAAAAACATGACCTAGACTATTATTTTAAGAGGGTGAGATATAATGTAATATAAATATATACATACATACATCCACCTGAGGTCTGAATGTTAGCTAAAGTTAACTGGTGACTCTGAATTGAATGTGTAGGTGTAACTCCACCTCTTGTCTGACAGACTCCACGCCCTGCCACACTGATGTGAGGTATAATAAAAGCTCACTCTTGTGATTTTCTGAGAACACTAACATCTTGCAAGGATTTTCCAGCCTTGCTGGAACTACTTTCGCATTTTAATTTTTGTCACTCACTCAGCAGTCTGGTGAAAACAGAGAGACTTGGGTTATTGGTCACAGCGAGGTTCTAACTGATGGTTTAATGATACTTTCTCTTTTTTTTCTCTACTCTTTTTATACTATTTTGTAGGGGTCTTAAGAGTTCCTTGAAAGCATATTTCACAGTGAAAATAAAACAATGGGGCAGACAAGTCTGAACATCTGTGTGGTGTTTTGTTAAAGCAGTTGGCATTGATCCATCAATTTGCACAAGTGATTCTCCTTGTATGTGTTGTCTACAGCTGCTTCATGAAGTGAGAGAAGCTTCATTAAAATCTCTGCAGCCCTCTGAGTACAGCAGGACACAGCTGTTGATAAATCTGCACCGTGTGAATTGAGAAGTGAGGCGTCAGGGCGCAGTGCCATTACACACAACCGCCCACTGTGTTTACCTTCATTAAATCATGTGCAAATGACACCAGGCTGCTACAAAGTAACCCCAGTCAATACTGCACACATCCGACTGCTCTGTTATCACTCTGCATGCTGTTGTTTGTGTGGAAATGTCAGATTATAGCAGCTCATCAGTCCCATGTGTCGCTCCCTTCCCGACTTTCCTCTCTGCAAAAGTGCAGTATCTGTTTCACTGTTCCATCAAGTTTTATGGTTTGATGTGACCATTTAAGCACTCAGATGGAAGTAAATCAAACCGAAGTGGACTGATGTGATCATCCGAATAGCGTCATCAAAACAAACTCTGGCTCTTTTTCAGCTGCGGTGATTCTTCTGTGCATCTTTAAATGCTGACCAGACACAACTCACTAGGCTTTCAAAAGCAAAGCCAAAGCCACTGAACTGTTCATCTATCAAAACACTTCAGTGTTCTCTGTTTAAGTCTGTTTCTTAGGGAAATATGCAGCAATTTCACATGTATATGTCACAGCTGGCACTGGGTTAAAAAAAAAAAAACACTGAAAAGTGTTTTTAATTTTACTGTCAAGTTGTCTTTTTTAAGATGAGTTAAAACTGTTATATCTACAGTGGATTATAGGCTTTTACACATATAAATCCACACAGCATTTACATGCCTGCTCTGTCATAACAGCTTTAAATCTTATTATGGCTTGTTCTGACTTGACAGTCAGCTCACAGACTCAGTCTTTGACATGATGATGCTGTCCTACTGCCTTCACAGCAACACAACAACTTTTTAAAAGTAAGCATTAATTGATTTCACTCTCAGGATTTCTAATATCTCAACTTGGAACCAGTATGCATATTGGTGTGAATGCTGGGAAAATGCATTTCTCCCATGCAGCATATCTACTCCTGCATGCTTAGCGCTTTTCAGACAAAAAACAGTAGCTGTGTTTGTACTAGCAAGAGTTCCAGATAGATTTTTTGGGTCTGAACCATTGACACGTGTCTCCATTACCAGAAATGGCTCTGCAAAAGTGGCCTTCAGGAACCTTGAAAAAAATTCCTGTTGAAGGAGAGGTACTCTGGTTGGCCGACCGGAACCTCCTGGCAGGGTGTTTGCTAATCGGGATTTCTAAATTACGTTTAGCACTCTCATGTGACCACAACTCATTTGAACCCACTGGATCAGAGACATTTTGCTGTGAGTGCATTTAATGAAGTTGGTGACGACAAAAAAAATGATAGATGGACCGATGAGTCAGTTTACGAACTCTACTGTAGAGGTCCCCTGGAAGGTGGAGGGGTCTACTAATCTCAATCACTACCACCACTATGTTTAAAAAAAAAGAAAACAAACAGCAACAACAACAAAAAAAAACAAAAAAAAAACATGCAAGTGACATTCATTGTTTACATGTTTCTTCTTCTCTTTCTTCTTTTGCTGCTTACTTCTTTTCTGTCTCTTGGCCATTTGCCAACAGCAAAAAAAAAAAGCACATTATTGTCCCCTTGTGTCAGCTTTGTCATTTGTTCAGTCAACTATTATTGTGTGGCGCTGCAGTGTCATGAAGACATGCTGGCTAAAGGAGCTCAGTAGGGAGTTGGCCCTGTTAGAGGTTCCTGTCTGGCAGGTTTATCCTGAACTTCAGCTAGTGGAAAGTTTAGTCTTGGAAATTTTAGTCTAAAAAGTAGAGATTTTTCCACACTTGCATGCAATGAATTTTGTTCTGTAAATCCCCAATATTTTTAAAATATTCAGCTTTTTTAATGAATATTTTCCCTTCAGAAATGAATGGAGAAATCAGTGTGTTTTTGCCTAAAGATGGAGCTAATGCTCTCTTTTAGTTGTGCAAATACTCATATAATATATACATTTATTAAATTTCTACAATTTTTTTTACACTTTATTCTTAATTTGTTATTTATTTATTTTTGCACATCATTTTTTGGTTCTTCAAATGCAGCTTTTCACCATCATGTGTTGCTCATGAGCTTTAACTGTATAAGTTTTTTGTTTCTTGCTTTCTGTGTGGTGATTGGGCTGCCAGATAGCTCATTTACCCTGTGCCTCATGTGTATAGCAGTTGTCATCAAAGACACAGGTTTGATTCTTGCCTTGTATTTCAGAAGAATTCAGCAATTTCCTCAAATATTTCAGCATAGTTCCGCTTGCATTCACACCTGCATTTTCAAAGGAAACGCAGCGCTTCTTGTCTTCAATTGTCGTTTGGATCCAGACACAAAACCCCCTGGGACAGCTGGACTCTGAGTTAGCATTTGACTAACTTGGCTGTGCTTTAATACAATACTACTTAAATCGGCCAAACTTGTGCCTCTGACATTTTGATCACATTAAACTTTGAGTGCAACTGCGGGTTAAACTCAAAATATTTTGAGTTTAACTGCCTGGAAAAGATAGTATGCTGCAGTAGAGTCAGCCTACATTAACTTAATTATTTCACCTATAAAATTAAATTAACATCCACCAAAAATAATATTCAGTTACTGTATTAGTTAAAAACATCTGGAGAGTTGTGTCGTTGATAAAATGTTTGTTAGTGAGCTGGCAATATGACTCTTTTCTCAACCATCTAGTCAAGTTTGTGTTATCTAGTTTTTGCTCACATTACTGTCACCTGATATGCTCTGACACTTTGAGGGACACTTTAAATTATACGTTGCTAATTTAGCACCAAGATGTCTGTTTGAACATCTTTAACACATTGAAATGACCGTAGCTGACGACCAAGTAGCTCATTTTGTATAATCAGCGATAGTACTTTTAAAAGTATTGAGTCTGAATCACAGCTGAGCATGTATTGTGACCAAAGGGTGCACTAACTTAAATAAATAATGAAAGTCATTGTGCAAAGGCTTCTAATTGGTTGAGACTGTCCACAGATCCAAATTGTAAATGATTAATAAAGTGAAACCACTTGGAGAAAATATCAGTGATTATTAAGAAGGACTTGGAGAGCGAGTGTCATATGGGACTGAAGCTGTCTGGACTGACGTCGACCGACTCCAGTGGTGGGTCCACTTGTTATCAGTAAAGGAGTTCTGTCTGAGCCTTGGGGGCAGGAGAGCAGAGGGTGGAAGAGCTGGGCATATTTGGCTGTTTCTGTATAGCTTGATATCAGTCCTGCAGCTTTAAACAGTTTGGAAAGGTGACAGGGACAGCCGGGTCAGCATCAGAGTGGAGAGACGAGATGTTCTTAAATATGTCATTTAACAGAAATGAGTCTGAATGTTGCCTAATGTTAATTTAATTGTCTTTAAAGGTCTCTCTAAGTTGTTACATTTTCTCCTTTCTGCTTGAGCTGATAATGTGTTAAACGTGTTTTGTGTGTGAAAGTGGCATTAGACAAACTGACAAGACGTGAAAGGGCACCAAACAGCCTCTGGCTGTTCTCAGTGTTATGACCCTGCCCACAGTAATGATGTCACAGATCAATCACATATCCCCAAAAACATTGGAGTAAATTTTCAGAAGGGTGTATCTTGATCAAACAATTACAAATTTGTGTTTCAAAATCCTCCATTACCTCAAGAAATTAGATATCTTTTTCCGTCTAATTTTGGAGGGGTCTCCACAGCAGACCTTCGCAGTCTCCATCCTGATTCAGCAAAGGTGTTATGCCCAATGCCCTTCCTGATGCATATTTAATTTTTTTAATGCATCCTAAAAGTTCTTGTAATATGAAGTCACTTGGCAATGAACCAAATTTGATTCTGATTCTGAACTCATCCAGTTGATAGAAGGGATTGAAACAAGAAAAAATCCAGAGGAGACAGTGGATATCTTATACTGGGCTAGATGCACACTACTGCGGCTGATAGCTGTGAGGTGTGACAACATCCCAACTCCATATGAACAGATATAGAGACAGGAATCTATTTTGAGAAACATCAGTACTTCACCTGGAACTGATGGTGCATGCAAATACCTGACATCAATTTAAGCCTCGACTCTGCTTTTTTATTTCATATTTTCATTATGTCTGTGTTTGTGTTTCATATTGTGTAATAATCCTGGGGAATAAATAATGCAGTATAAACATGTATTTTTCTGTTGGTTTTTAATTTATAAGCAGCAGCCTGGATGAGTTTTAATCAGGGTAAACATTAAGAAAATTAGTGTGTGGAGTAAGATGCATGTCTTGTTTTGCTAAAATTCTTGTTAAAAACCTCCTACTTCTGTCAGGTTTAACCCCTTCCAAACAAGACTTGGTGTTGAGATTCCTGCTTGAATGTGACATATCTAAAGTAAAATAAGTATATCTCAGCAACTCCAAGGTGCATTTGGATGCATTTGCTATGGAAATAAAGGTATGTGAGATGCAGTGAGGTATAAAAATAAGTATATACAAAAACAAGTAAGAGAACTTGAAGATGGTCCACTGCATAAACAAAATATTTCATTTCTATCTCGTAAAAAATATTACACTTTTATGCTGAGTATCTCTTTGGACTTATGAATGAAACATTATAGAAATCCATTCTCTATGTTGTACCAAAATTAATTATTATATTGCATACTTTAATACTTATTGCATACTAAAGTATTTTGTTTGTATTTGATTTATATTCAAATGTCTCTAAAGAAAGAATTCTTTAAAATTATTTTATATCAGTTGACATCGTCAGTATGTGCATCATGCTCCTCGTTGTGGAAAAGTTACTGAGCTGTGGTGGTTTGGACATGTCTCAGCAGGTTGAATGACTGACACATCTGTGAATTCTTTACACCCAATAGAATCAGTATCCATGTCCACATCACTTCAGGCATGATCCAATCAGAATGATGACATGATCCTTGAGATGGTGGTTCTGCTTTTGTATACTTCTACCAGTAAAAGAAATGATCCAAAAGAGCAAGATGTGATTTTGATTTTAAACAGACTTGGAATTCCATGAACTAAGTGTAGTATACTTCTTTTTTTTTTAAGCACAGTCTATTGAGAACAAGCCAACCTTCAGCTGCAGGTTAAACCACTAATGACAGAGCAACAGAGTTTAAGAGTGCCATGGGCTTTGAACATCAGGTTAAACTGAAACTGTCAGCTAATCTAGAAACAGAGCGGTTGGCCCTGGAGCTTTAGGGGTGTATATCCCTGCTCTTTGGAACAGCTTTCTCCTGTTTTGGATAGAGTTCAGGAGTTGAGTGAAGGTGTTTTTATTCAGTCATGTCCTCACGGGGTTTGGTCAGCACTTTTGATGAGGGAGATGGTTGTTTGAATTCTCTCTGTTATTGACTTTTGTTTGCCAGTTACTCTCTTACACCCATAAATGGGATGCAATAGTCTGTACTTCAGTGAAAAGTAAAGAATCATGGTAGTTACTTAAACTTACACTCTTCTGCTCTTTTACAACAATATGTAGTTCTAAAACCCATGTACAAATGTCATTAATAAAGTATAGACCAATTTGATTGAACCAAGACAAGGGATGCCACATCAGCAGCAGGTGAAGATCCTGAAGCAGTGAAGAACTGCTGACTAATTACAAGCCTTCATAAAGAGCAACTGATGTTGGAGGAATCAGTACTGAAAGATCAGACACTTACGACTTCTGTTCAGCGTTTGATATGAGAGGAAGTCATGATTGACTTATGGATAATTTGGATCTGATCATTACATCAAAGTTTACTAATGTGATACTGCCCTGAGATTTCTTCAGTGAACAATTGTTATATTGCCCTTGTCCTTTAAATTCCTCATAGTTCAAATGAGAAAAAAACTCAGCAGTTCACTTTCTTTCGACCTGATGTCTTTGTATCAGCCCCTGCTGAGCCCCACCTCCTCCATCACAGGACTCTCTTCCTCTCTTGGCCAGGACTAACTCACCTCCTCAACCCCTCCTGCCAACAAACACAAAGCTACTGGACACAAGTACCACAGGCATTTCTCAGTGGAAGATTTATGATTGCGGCTACACACTCGACCTTTTGCTTTCCTCCACTGCTGTTGTCATTGTGTCGTCATGGCATCACAATGTTCTTGGTTTCCACGTGGTTGATGTTCGTCCTCATGTATTGTCTTCTCTGTCCTCTTGACCCCAGAATGCGCCCCTCTGGTGGATTAAACAAAAAAAAATGTTGAATTGAAAGGACCTGCATTTTTACACTGACTGTGTTTAACTACGTCTCCTGAAATCTTACGTTGAGCTGACACAACTGTGACTGGCTCAGCTGTTTCGGAGTAATCACAGCAGTGGTATCTCTTTCTGACGCCGATTTCATAATGATCCTGATTTATATTTCTCCTCAGATGGTCCTTGTACATATTGTGGCACCATGCCTGTATGGATTAAAGCAGCAGGTGTGATTAGATGAATCAGGATGGTCCATGCAGCTGGGACCTTGTTGTTGTCCTTGTGTTTTAAGGGTCTGGCCATAAAGAGCAACGGACTGATGGAGCCTGCCGGCCAACAGAAGGGACCTCATATCCCCAGAAGCAGCCAGATTAATCTTCCAGGAAGGTGTTTACAAAGTGTAACTGGGATCCATCAAGTAGCTGTAATGAATATAGCTCTATTCCAAAGTAATCCATCCACCCACCAGAGTGTGTTGCCAGATCTTGTGAAAGGAACAAGTGACTGGGTTCTAACAAGATTCAGCCCTACATGGGTCACTTTAGTGTAGTCTGAAAAATAGCCCACCTGATCAGACTATATGTGTTCTCATACAACCAATTACCACAAGGAACGAGTCATTAACTGTAAGAAAATGACTCGATGTCATTGAACAGCAGTCAAAACACAAATGCATGGGCAAAGCATGGAAAAGCCATCGCATCAGGTCAAGATTAATCAGCCCACCTGCATCTCACACATAAGGGACATGCTTTTGAGGACAATAATATACACATTTTGAACAGAGAGAACAGATGGTCTGAGTGAGGAGAAAAAGAAGGCATCCATGTCGGAGTGGAAAGAGATACTGTGGACAAAATATGATGCAGATAGTCCCCGTCTTTACTGTAAGTCACTGGACCCAGCTACAGAAAATCCATCATTCATCCAGTTTTGACTGGACTCAGAGTATTGACTCAGGGAAGGGACAGAAGTTGTGATGCATTCTAAAATAAGATGATGAAAGTAAGAACAAATGTTTAAAGACTACTGCAAAGAATGTTGTATACGTGAAAAACCTATTGGACAACACTCCACATCCTTCACACCACACTGATGAAACAATGGATTCATTAGTTAATTAAATACTGATGAATTGAGCTGAAGTTAAACAAAAATCTTGAGTGAGGACACACAAGAGATATGAGGGGAAGACATCTAAGTAAACAACTGTACTTTAGACGCAAGCTCAATAAAATGTGACTCTGATGGGATCTGTGATCATTTACTGCTCTAACCAGAAAAATCTCAGAGGTATTTTTTTTCTTTATTCCTCTTCTTAAAAGAGAAACTCCAGGGGGAAATTTGTCTCCAGCATCAACACGTTAACTTCAGGGGAGCTGTCAGAACTACGCACGGGACACTCTGGATGCAACGCTGCAAACATTCGCCCTGCCTCACTGGATTGTGTTCAACTGTCACCAGCAGTCACATGTTGGGGTTAATAATGTGTTTATTTAAGCCAGTGATCATTTGCAAATGAGTTAAAAGCAATCAGCACAGTGAGTGATTTTTATGATTATTCTTATCTGCTCCTTGGAAACTTGTAATGTAATTAAGAATGATGTTAATTAACTTTGGTGGAGGTGAAGGAGCTGGAAACTGCTGTTGTTTCAACTGGTGCGTCTCAGCAGTGATTAATCACAAGAGTCCTGTGGTCTCCCTGTAAACAGGGAGAAGGACACCTTGGGTTTGCGTTGATAAAGGTACAGAGGAGGGAAAAAAGCTGCTATGAGCGGGTGGGGGAAAAAATTAGCTTTGGGCTCATTTTGCCCCATGGGGGTTTCTTTAAAAGTGAGAGCCTGATTGGGTTCCGGCTTCCTCACAGAAATGTCAAGCAGAGGGCATTTTGAAGAATTAATTTAAACACAAGTACAGGGTGTATCCTCGGGGACTGAGGTGATGTAATTACATGTTTTCCCATTATTCATATGCAGACATCAAGTATCCTTCTCAGTGTGGTTTGGACTCTTGGCAAGGTATGAAATTTAACACTTTCTTGGGGATGCAATAGGAACATGAAAATGCCTTTCGTGTGTGAACCCAGAGGAGATAATTGCGGTTTCTGTTACTTCTCTGCCTAGTGGAGTGGTGGAGGACTTTATGGCAAAGTGCATTTCCAGCCTGTTGGGAAACAGCGCATTTATTTATATACTCAAAGACAATGATAGAATGAAAAATCCTAATCGAATGGGATGGTGGTGACGGTAGAAGAGTCAGAGTCATATCAGTTTTGCTCTTCAGCTTGAAGGCATCAAGCATGGCTTTAGTTATCACTCTTCAGCAAACCATACCTCTAATAGTTATGAGCCTTCACCAACAGCTTTTGTTTCTTTGTGAAGAATTTTACATTTCAACACTATTTTTTCTCAAACTAAGTAAATATTGGTTCACATCAATTTACTCAAATTTTTTCACTCATCCACAGCTTCAACAATCAGCAACAGAAAACATAAGATTATTCCCCAGGATGGACAGAACTATCCCCTCAAGTGGTTTAACGAACCTGTTGACCATTATTGAAAAAAAGGCATGTTCCAGGGCTGCAGAAATGACCCCAGAGATAAGACTTCCTCACATGTTTACGCTGAAGAAATCAGAGGGACTGAGCTGCTGTTCTGCACAAGGAGAAACCAGGAGAATGAACGTCAGACTTCCACAGCTGTCACCTGCAGAAACAGAAGCACTCCTGGGAGATTGATCCGATCTGGCCAGTTCAGCCAGGTGTGACTGCTGCTCATCAGGATCAATAATTTGTCCACGAGTGAAGCAGAATTCAGTCGAATCACCAAGTCTTGTTTTGCTGTGGAGAACAAGATGACCTGGAAGAGCAGAGACAACTAGTTGGGAACAGCCTGATATTTCCAACATCACCAACTTGTGACTTTTCTTCCTGGAGCCTTTTTTAAAATAAACAAGTTTAGTGAAAACTCTTATGAAGTTAGGTCACTCTAGGTTTTCCATTTCAGAAGGGGATGTATTTCAATCTTAACAAGAAGACGGTTTCATTCATAGAGGTTACTAACATTCAGTTACCATGGTAACATCTTACATGAACCTAACCTGGTCAAGAGCAGGTTTTCTTCACTAAACCCGGAATTTTTCTGTCTCCTCTTTAAAAAACATTTCCTCACCTTTTCATTCATATAACACACATTTTTGTGTAAAGCATCACTCATAAATGGCTTATTTCATGACCAAAGGATTGTGAGTAAAATCAGCTTTGTGGTGGATATAGGAGCTGCTGGACATCAAAAGGCCAGTGAATTTACTTCGCTAAATAGCAAATGTACAGTGTTAAATGTTATGTTAAAAAAGCCTCTAGGTTCTCTATTCACTGGTTGAATTGCACCTAAATAAAAATTCTCTCATGCACTATTATAGATTAATAAAATAACTTGTGCATTAACATTTTCTGCATGCAGGTTTCTCACCCTCTTTAAATAATAATATTATATATATATATATATATATGTATATATATATATATATATATATTTTATATATATATATATATATATATAT
>JAOWBL010000014.1:13611128-13672452 GCA_028564865.1 Zenarchopterus dispar | reverse complement strand
ATATATATATATATATATATATATATGCTGGTTGGGAGAATCCCATTAAAACCCATCTCACTCCTAGAAATAGCATGTGTACTGAAAGTATACTGAGCGCGCAAAGATAATTGCAGGACTTGAGTTACATTTAGCAACTACCACTATTCTCCTAGAGGGCAAATCCTTGCAGTTAAAAAAGCAAAGAAGTGATATTGCACTGTTTCATTCAGGGTGTGATGAAGAAACAGGCTTTGATAGGGACAACTTTCTGAGAAAAACATAGTTTCTTTCATGACTGCTTGCAGATGGACAAATGGATAGATCTCATCTCCTTGTGTCAGAGATTTTGCCATCAGTTTCAAAGCCTCAGTTGGAAATATTGTGTTCGATAAACATGTTTTTGTAAAGTAAAAGTGATCTGTCCCTGGCCCTGTAGCCCTAAGCTGATTGAAAATCAGCGGCTGCAGCCAGGTGTAGTGTTTCGTTTCTTGTTGATTTGATCTGATAAATATCCACAGTGACCAGTGTAAGAAAGAAAAGACTTCTGTCTCTGTGTGTCTGTAGTCTCACCTTTCCTTTGTCAGCTGCCACTTTCTTCAGCTCATTACCTGACCAGTTGTTTCTGTCTACTTTTGGCTTCCAGATATGTGTTTTTGAATTTTTCATGTCTCATTTTGAACATCAACTTCTGATCATTAAGCAGCATTAGGTTTTATTTCATTTGTTGGTTCTAGGGATTTAGAGCCTCCACTGTTAAGAAGTCTGTCATTTTCATTCACACCGATGCCAAATATAACAATAACATTACATTGCCAATAACATAAAACTATACCACAAAAAAATAATATTAACTTTCAATCAAAACAATGGTTTGAGTATATTTCAGAATGGATTTATTAAAGCTACTATTTAGCAATACCACTTCTGACCACATGAGAGCAGTGTACCACAATAGGGTTCACGTCTCAGGTGCTGGCATAAGACACGAAAAAGAACTCCTCCAGTGACACAAAATACTATCCCAAGATGTGCCGTACCATCTGTACGCATTAGCAGAGTAAATGAAACATTGTTAGTGGCTCTTTTACAGCAGATGTGGATGCCCCCATGTGGTCAGCCATTGTATTTCCACACAGAGTTGCTTTAAGGTCTGAAATCTTTCACTGTTGAGAATCTTCTTGGACAAGTTTGGGAAGACCGAGTTTGAATTCATTGTCAGTTTTGAGACAGAGTCAGAAGAGGACTTATTGAGTTGATAACCAGCCCTCCCGAGAGCTCCATGGTACAGCCACACCTGGAGATTTAACTCCTAGCTGATAGTATGACATTGTTTTCTCTACAAAGAAATAGCATAATATACAAGTAATTTTTATAAGAATTAAACAGTGAGACTAATGGAAGCACAGTAAGCCTTCCAATTACAACTCTGTACATCACAAAGCTCTGAAATATCCGCTAATTTGAAACAAATAGTTTCTAGTTGCCTGTGGTTGCTGAAAGAAATTAAGATTCCCAGGTCTGAAGAGTCTTCATGCTAATATTAATGCTTACTTAATTTGTAAACCTATTTTTGATAAAGAATGAAAGATAGAAAAGCCCTCCATCTGTGATCTCATGATAGATACTTCATGCTGTTCCAATTAGGTTTACATTTTTTTTAATATTAGCCAATTCCGTCTGATGCAGCTACAATTACTCCTGTCTTTTTTTCTCATTAAACTTTACACATGTTTACATTTTATCATCATTTACAAGGTTGAATACACAAGCAGAAACTCAGCTTTTCACATTTACCTCCTACAAACATGCGTCTTTGTTTACCTTCAAAGCTCGATTGATGTTATCCCCTGATAATTTATCCCATCGCCACGTAATTTCACTCTGTGCAGATGCACAAATAGCTCTAACAGGATTCAGGTCTGTGTAATGTAGAACAAGCCTGCAAACTAAATGGTGTGTGCAGACTCCAGGAGCTTGGGACCAGCAGAGGCCCTGCAGCGCAATCTCATTATAAACACCCCTCTGTTTATTCCCAAAGCTGAGGAAGCCATTATCAAGCATGTGGCATACTGTCATCCTTATCCACACCAGAGATGAGCTTGTTTTGTCTAGTCTGAAACCATCCTCAAGTCATACACTAAGAACCCATGTGACAGGCCATCACTCTTCATCTCCAGCCACACAGAGCCAGGCAGGAGTAGGGAATGGGTGTCGCTGTTACCGGTTTTGTCAATCGTGACAGCCTCTGCAGCCCTGTAATGCAGCACAGATGGCATGCTGGTCCATGTCCCCGTTTGTCATTGGAAAAGAAGAGTGACGGGGTCTTTGCCCATCTGAGGCGACGCTTTCAACTTGTTAAAAACTCTGCAATGTTTCAAGTTAAGGGCACTTTACTCTCGTAGTACACAACAAACAGCAATGAAAATGCAAATATAATTCAGTCACAACAAAAACATAACCCAACATGCTGAGATACATCGTCTGCTTGGGTTCAGAATCCATCAAAATTCTCCAGCTTTTTTATTACCCTATAAATGTTGTTTCTTTCCAGCTATTTTTTTGTTTGTTTTGGTTTTTTTTGTGTGTGTGTGTGTTTGTTTGTTTTTGTACATTCAACATTCACACATTACAAATTACAATATCCAGTTCATCAAGTCTGGTGTAGATGGCACAAATCACCTTTAATAAGTGGAAGAGAGACTGGTGATCTGAACAAACCATAGATTGGACATAAGCATGCACACGGTCACCGATCATCTCTCAATGTGACGTCAGTGAAGACAAACATTTAACTCCAATACCACTTAAAACCAGTAGATGTCGCCTCAAATATCAGCTTCCTGTTCATTAAAATTCTCTAGAGAAATACAGTAAATGTTACAGGTGGCTCATTTATGAACTAATCTTGTTATCTAAGCTGTATGAGCCTGCATGGACCTAACAGGGTTTTTTATTTTCTTTTGGTTTGTTTCTTCATTCCTTCCAATCAGTGGTAGACATCTCCTGTTATACAGTAAGTCAGGATGACACATAGCTGAACCTTGATGGAGTTAGCCCATTAACACTGAAAAATCCAATCTGTTGGCATGATGAGCTGTTTTACGCTGCTCACGTCCATGAGTTATTTGTAGTTCAGGCAGCTACTATTATGTGCTGCACTTAAAAGTAGATGAAGGTTAAGGTTTGTCCAAAGCTTGTGATTTGAACCTTTGGGAAGTTACATGTGGCAGCTTTTGATATACTATATGTTCAAAGAAACTCAAGACTTTACCTGAAATGCTCCAAGGAGGCTTTAATTTGTTAATGACATCAAGCCAAGTTGTTTACAACTTTCTTTAATAAAAGCTTGGATGAGCTCCAATAGGTCTTTATTTTCTAGGTTCCCCAGTGATCAGAATCATTCTGAATATAGTTTATAGTTTGTACTGCATGTACAGCGTTGTTTATAGTATGTACTACTATCTCTACTACTATCTGGTACACTAGTTTTTTAATATTAGCCAATTCTGTCTGCTGCAGCTACAATTAGCTATACTGCTATGAACTGCAGTTCATAGAAGTACCTTCCTCGCTGCCGTGAACTGCCTCTGCTGTCATAAAATGTGGATATCAGTATTTTATGGATGTATTCAATAAAGAAATGAGAAACTATAATTGTTTCTGTGATTCCAGCATAAACACATTGTGTTTATTACTGACACTAAACTTGGATGATATTTTATGGCAAACTAATGCATAAAAACAGTTGACTGAATTTGATTTCAAGGGATTTACATACATTTCATTGTTATTATTCACTCTTCATTTTGAAAATTTTACCTCATGTCTCATTGTTGCTCAGAACTTAAGTTGTTGCTCTCTCCCAGTATTACACACTTTCAGAAGCTGGATGTGTTTTTTGGAAATAATGTAAAATAACTGAAGCCTTGTTTCTCAGAGTCTTTCTCTGTAGCTATTATATTCCTTTTGAGATGGTGGTGTCACTGGGAAAAAATCACAACATTATGTGCCATCTTGATGACACATAGGAGTCTCATCATACACTTAATAAAATGGCAATTCCCTTTATAACTACATCTACACTTTTTATTTACACTTTTGATACCTTGTTAAGTTTGTCTTGATCACTTCAGATATCTCAATGTAAGTAATGAAGTGACTGGGCATTTGCAGTTCCTTAAATGATCACTAGAGGTTTCACAACACTTACATACTGATTTAAAAATAAAAAATAAAAGTTTAAAAAATCAGGAGTTGTATCTCCATAGCTTGGGTTTGGTGATCACAGCTGGCTGTCATCACTTAAACTGCTTATAACTTTGCATTTCATCAACATCTGAGCTGTGAATAAAAATCTAACAGAGTATTATTACTCCTATTTTGAAGATTATACTAGTAGGCAGCAGAAGCATTCACCCACAACCAGAGGAACTACAGGTTGGACTAAGTTGGACTAAATCTAAATTGGCTATCTGGTCCACAGACCAACAGCTACCTTGGCTTGGAGTTCCATCAGAAATCTGAAAACCCCACACTGTGCTCAGTGAACCAAACGGCAAGTGGTCAAGGGTCCTAGTAGGGCTCAATCAGAGTTCCAGGAGTCCTAATCACAGTTCCAGAAGTACGTACTTCTGTCACAACAGAAACAGAGACGAATGAACAGATTCAATAAGGATTTATGTAAGATAAGACGAGTTAGCATTGCAGTTTAGGATTAGCCAGAAGCCAAGCTAAAAATACTGATGGAGGCGAGATGCCAGCTTGTGGGTAGTCAGTCAAGTTCTTTTTATACAGTCGATGGTATTATCTGCAGGAACTGATGGTGTTGGAACACATAATCATAATGAAGCATTTGTATTCATGAGCTGACTGACTGAACTAAGCACACAGACTCAGGAGTGTTTCTGATGATTTCTCCAGCTTTACCAGGAACTGACCAGGTCCTGAGAAAACATTAAAGAAACCATCTGGGAGTCTGATCACTGATGTTGCTGTGGAGAAATGATTTATGAATGTGTCCCCATTGTCTTTGTATCATGCACACATGGTGGGTTGTTGACATACTGCACAAGACTTTTCACATTCTTGTCACCAGACCCACTTAACTGTTGTCTGCTACAGAAAAACAGAGGGAACTGTGCCTTTTAGCAACAATGTAGGAGGAAAGAAAAAAATCTGTCCACATGCTTTGATGGCTTATAATAAATGTGGTAATTACTTTATTTATTCTTTTGTTGTTGAACAAAGTGGCCTTTAGAGAACACATAAACTGGAGTGTTCTTGCTGAAGCACAGTGGAGAGATACGTCCTCCTGGTCATGCTTAGGTCAGTTACCAGTACACAACCTATGAGGAGGCCTAGACAGATGAAGATGCTTGTGTGATCACACACTGCTGCACACTCATATTAGCCTTGGATGTATCTCCTGGAGAGATGAGAGCTGTGAATGCGGTCTCTTTGTTGCACAACGCTGCAGGGTTTACTGCACAGGCAGTCACAGAAAGAGGAATAATACCACAGTGTTCTGTACAACGCATATAAATTTTCGGAGATCTTTACATTCTTTCCTACACCCTTTCACCAAAAAGATCAATAAATACAGTCAAAACTTACACGAGTATGTTTATGCATCGTCCTCTGAGACTGAAACACCAGTGATGCTGAACAATCAGACCAAACTCCGTCTCAGCTGAAGTGGCTGATTCTTCCAGCAGTTTAAGAGCACAGGTCTGCTTCTGGCTTTATTACCAGTAATGTTCACACTTGAGAGAGGCTTATTACAATAACGAGCCAAGCGGTGATGTGATTTACATCAGGCAGGAACCCACGGTGAAGCCTCTCGAAGCCACAGCGCAGCTGTTGATGACACACAGACGGAGCAGGGCTGCAGAGCTTTAAGATGAAAGAGAGCAAAGTGCCCAAAAGGCAGCTTTGTTTTTGATTAATGAACGAATTAAAGTCCACTAATCTGTGAAATAACTTATTCAGCTCATTAATAACCCATGTGAACTAGTAAAATGAAAAGACAGCGCAGTAGAAAATGAGCAAATATGCTGTGAAACGAATAAGACCCAAGTGGAAAGAGTTTTTGCTGTCAATGATTCTTGTTCTGGTTCAGAAATGAAGTCGCAGTTCTGTCCAACATAGACATTAGCATTACCACTTCAAACCAGCAGTGCACAAATAAACTTATCTAAACACACGCTTTCTAAAAGAGAACATTTGTTGCGCCCCTCCGGCCCTGGGTTTGGACTCCAGCCCATGTCGGTGGTGGTGCAGTCCTTGTGGGATTGGGGACCTGGGGCCTGTGGGTGCCTCTTGGGTTGGTCTCCCTGCCTGGATGAGGGGCCACCTGGGGGTCACACGCTCATGGGGGATCCGGGGCTGCCAGAGAGGGGCGTTGAACTGTTGGCAGATGATGACGACAATAACTACTCTTGGTATTGTTGGTGGTACTTGTACTAGTTATAATATCAATAATGATGTTAGGATATATATTATTATTGTCCCTAGGGTTGTTGTTGCTGTTCTCTCTTGTCTCTATTATTATTACTATATGCTATATGTGCTTTATTTGCAGATATATATACCACTCCTTCTCGTGTGTGTGTGTGTGTATATATATAAATGGTCAAGTGTGGATATATGTCTGTATATATGTATGTAAGTGGTTGCCTATATGTTTATAATTGAATGTACATACTTGTATGTATGTTTGTGTATGTATGCGCACGCATTCAAAATGTCTACAAACTCACACACATTCCCTTTTTTCTCTCACACACACAAGACATACACACATATGCTCACTCACACACACGCTCACTCACACATCATTTTCTGTTTTCCCCCTTTTCTTTTATGTCTATTTGTCTTTTGCTATCACGTCTGTCCCCTAATGTAATACATCTCATCATGAAGAAACATCACACAAACACTACAGTGATCACCACTCTATACACACCGCACCCATCACTATCTTGTCTTTTTGTCAGTCTTGTACTTTTGTGTTTCACATTGGTGGTTTAGTATTCCTAGGCAGAATTAAGAAGTCAGACATTAATAAAGTACGTGAGATTAGACTGTCAAGGGGGGCTGGTGAAGGTGGCAATGAAAACTCACTAAATGAGACTTGTGGATACCTGTGGACAGGTGTTCTGGTCCAGTCCTCTCTAGGTGTCTCAGGTTTGAAGGCTTTCTTCTCCAGGCTGCATGTTTCACAATCACTCCTGTTTATAAAAGATAAGAGGAAAAAATAGACTTTCTGTGAACTTTAGCTGACAGAATAGGAAAGAGCATGACAGTAAAATGTGGCAGCAACGAATCTCATCATTTGTCAGGATCCTTTGCTTTTCAGATCAACACAGAAGATAGCTTTTCATGTTTTCCACAGATTATCAAATGAGCTAGACTGAAATCATGAAAACATGTAGTTTTAAATTCAAGTAGTCTTTTGCTAGGTCTATCAGGGCAGCTTTACTGCCTAAACCTAAACAGAGCTTTTTTTCATCTTCTCAGTGAAGAAGTGGTTACTTTGTTTTATGATGGTACATGATGACAGCAGTGTGAGAATCTGAGCTAATCAGTTATTTAAAGCTGAAACCACAGTCACACCTTCAGCATGAACGGCTTTGAGCTTCACACCAGACTGATGCTCAACATATCTCCACATCAACTCTCACCACTTTTAGGAAATAAAAGAAGGAACATTTGTCTTCCTATTTTGGTTGCTCGTGGAAATAATGACAAAACTTTCCTCCAACTCCTCATCTCAAAACTAAATAAATAAATTTAAAAAAAAAAACAAAAAAACAATCAAGTCCAGAAAGAGACACGACACATTTCCATTTAAATGACACTTTCCAGTTCAGGCTGCAGAGAGCCGGCATCTAAAGAGCAACGCCAGTATTGTCCCGGCAGATGTAAGCGTGGTAATTGATTTCCCCTGGAGTGTGGACCTTGTAGTTGTTAGAGGATTTATGGCTGTGAATTTGTTTTTCGGGTGGAAGCTCTCTGCTGTTTTCAGTTCATGAAACGTAATTAGTTTTATTCGCAGGGGATGTAAATGCAGCGAGCTCGCACAGACGTGCACGCGCCGAATCGATAGCCTTCCTGATGCTAAACCTTTCTCGGACACTCGTCTTGTTCCTTCAGCGGCTCTTTGCAATTCCATCAGTGTTCTTATCAGTCAGGCAGGCAGATTAAATCATGTTTCTGTTACCATGGCAATCCCAGCATAAGATAAAATCGCATTATACCCACTGGAGACGTAATGAAACGGAGATAACGGTGCGAGGATCTCAGTGGGTCGACTGGAAATCTAAATGTAGAACACCATAATTAATTTATTGCTGTTAATCATTCATGGATTTAGTGTAACATGCAGAGGCAGGGCGTGTCGAAAGAAATGCAGCTAAATAATTAAGATTTACAGGGGAAAAAAGAAAAGAGTTTGTCTGGGAGAAAAACAAAGCAGTGCTGGCGGGGATTGTCCTCCTGTCAGCTCCATAATCTACTGTACTTTTACCAGGTGGCGGCTAGAAGCGGTTAGGTGTGATCGCCAACACCTGACATCCTGCGTGGGGCTGTGATTACACACGCGATGAGTTCGACTCAGTCTGGATTCACACTAACACATTTCCAGGCTTGTAAACACGGGCTAACACCGACTTTGTTTAGTGAGCACATTTCTAAAAGACCTGCGTGATGAATCACTTGGGAAAAAGTCATCTTTGGGTAGAAAACACACAACTGCTGAGAGGTCTGATGTTTTATTTAATTATGTGTGAAATAAGAAGCAGCAGGGATAGGATGCACTGAGAGCGGAAATTATAAAGACAAAGAAAAAAACTGATGCAACCATGGTATGAACATCACGCAACATCAGAACCAAGAGAATAAAAAACAAGAAAACAAGAGCAGAAAATAAACCTGTCCCCATGTTCACTGGGGCTCAAAGACCATTCAGATGTGCATGTATGTGCTGCTCAGGCTCCTCTCACGTGATAATTATCCTTCACAGACAGAGTGTAGGTTTCATCAAAATGTCAAATGCATCAATCTGGTTTCCATCTGGTAGTTTGGAGTAAATAAACAAAGGGAGAGATGTGGTAAACGAAGCGGCTCCCTTCCTCAAAATGATCCAGATCAGTCTTGCAGCAAAACACCACAAAAACACTAAGATCTAAACTAGATAAATGATGCTTTTGAACCTGATCGAACTAAAGAAAGAAAGACAGAGAGAAAACTATAAAAAAAAAAAAATAGAAGTCAAACTATGAGTTCTGTGTAGTTTCTTTTTTTGTACCCACAGCCACTACAAATGTGCACAAATGTAATTACTGGAGTACAGTGTGGGTCATGTGTCCACAACATAAGTCCACCGTGGGGGACAAACTCTGTAACCTCTGTGGTAACAGCACATGTAACTGATCCACTTCCTTTTATGTATTTCCTGGCGCTGTTCTTCATGCATCATCAGTAACATCTGTTGTTAAACATTTATCAGCTCCAACGCTGTATGGTTCGTTCACTCCATTGTACGTCTGACCAACATCGAGGAAACAACGAAGAAGATGACTGTTTTTGTTATCTTTGTTGGGGTAAAACTTTAACTTCTATGATGCAAGCAGGTGGAATAAACATTTTGGTATTAAATTAACTCCAATTCTGACCACTTTTAAAGTTAAACTGGCATGTCGGCTGTTTTCCTGTGGCGTTCATTTACTACATTTTCTGCTCCACCTGTTACTGCACTGCTTGTTGCTTCTGCTTTAATCTGTTGTTTTGTTGTTGTTTTTTTAATCTAATTGCCCTAATGCTTTTTGTTTCTCCTTCGGCTTTTTACTGTTTTTAATGTTCTGATATATTCCTGGCCTCTGTAAAACAATTTAAAATGTCTTTGTGTTAGAAATGTATTTAAATACATGTATAAAAACATCCTATGTGACCTTTGGTGCTCCTCCCAGAAGGGGCGGGGACATCAGGCTGGAAACCCCTGATGTATAAAAGCTTCTCTTATTGATGGGAAACTCCAGTTTCTCTCAGTCACTCATTAAAGTGTATCAAGTCTTTATTTATTTATTTTTTGATTATTGATGGGAAACTCAAGTTTTTATCAGTCACTTCCTGAAGTGTATCAAGTCTTTGAGTCACTGAATGAGTCACAGAGAGTGTTTGCACACAGGCTCCGCCCACTCCCAGTTAGCCACCAATGTTTCTGATTTATCAAAAGTTTGAAATCAGGTAAGAGAGCATCTCTCTGGGATGGGAGTCAGAAACTGGAATGATTCATTTGTTCATGAGTGGAGTCCGGTGACTGAAGTGGAGTCATTTGTCTGTTCGCAGCTCACAGCTGCGACTGATCTGAAACAAGAAAACAGGGCTGTTGTTTTTCCCACAGCGATTCATTTTATGTGTTTATAAAAATACAGTTAAAATGTCAGTCACACAGTAGTGACATGATGTCTGATCTCGCAGTTAACAAGCTAGCGGTAGCAAGGTCTAGTCGATGAACTAGTTCATAGAGACGAGGACCCGTGACTTGCAGGTCAGTAAAAGGACTTGTGAGTTTTGAACGACTCATTCAGGACTCGTACTTAACCAGCTCCTACAGGTCCTGGATGATTTCTGGCCGTCTCAGACAGAAGATGGCCGTTGTGATGGATATTTCTTATTTTCACTCATTTACTCATATTCTCCTCATTGTGGGTACATTCAGTTCTTGATACCAGGCAAAGTGCAGCGTTTGACATTTTTGGTTCCTCTGTCCTGTGCAGCTGCAAGGATTTGTTTTTAAAACCATATTTTAATTTGTCTGAGGAGTTTTCCTCTGCTCTGTTAAAGGTGTTGGACTATTGATCCTCAGTGTCATTCCTTCATCTATGTCCTAAGATGTTTGTTTGACCTTTTTACATGGAATTAGATTTCCCCAGTAATTAACATTCACTGATTTCTAGCCAGTCACCTAGTGCCAAAATATACACACAGAGGTGTTTCGGATATTTTTTTCCCCACAACAGTCATTGTGAAAGAATTGTAGAAATATCTGTCATGGCAGGTCCAATTGGTGGTCTCATGTCGTAAACTGTGAGTGATGCCACGACCACCGTCACAGTTGTCTTGCTACCAAAGATCGCCTGATTTAATCCTCTGAAATCCTACGACTCTGTGTACTGACTCACAAATTAAAATCTAACTTGATATAATTTATTAATGAGACCCAGCGCAATACCTTAAAAACAAGTGAAACATAAGATAAACTGAGCTTAATGAGACTCAGAAAGGATCAGATTTAGTGCAGTTGTGGTAACAGAAGTCAACACTATGAAGATAGTGTGAGTTATCACACCTGACCTTTGTATCTGCAGGCTGGATCACATCACGGTTTACCAGCGCTCTCTTTGCAAAACTGACAACAAAAGTTGGTCTCTTTTCCTGAATCATGATCAGACACATGTTCTCCTTGGGCAGTTATTTTTTCAAGTATTTTTGCTGCATATAAAAGCAGCTACAGAGCAGTTCACTTTCACTTTTTGTTTATTTACTGCTCTGAATGCTGATCACACAATCTACATCCCTCTGCACCAGGTCGTAGCCCACAACATCATCGTACAGTCTGATCACAGCGTTCTTGATGTTTTTATTCCGATTAAACAGATCCAAGTTGTGCAGGTTGAGATGTAATGATCTTATAAGACAGTTCAGGCTGCAAGAGGTGTAAGACTGCTTGTGATTCTGTTATTGCCCTTTCTGATTCTTTTATTACTTTAAGCACCAACTTCAAGACAGCAGGAATTTAGAGCTGTGAGCTCAAGAAAAGCAGCTGCAGTTATCAGCTGTGACAGCAGCTGACGAATGAAGCCACTTTGCACATTATCTGAATGTGGACGAATGCTTTCATTACAGGACTGACTCAGAGATTATTGAAGGGGATTTTTCCATTAGAGTCTAAAAAATCCATTTCATTGTAGGGGGGGGGGGTTTGGTTAAAATTGCAATTGGTATGCATAAAAGGCTTCAGTCTGTGTTTGTCTTCTGAAATAAGCAATTTGAGAAACTGATAACAAAAACACAGTCAGAAGGAGCTCCATCACCAGGTATAATGTCACTATTTGATGGTTGGAGACAGTTGTGGTTGTGCCAGCAGTAATTGGAAGTCTGACATGGGCGACAGACTCTACTCATGTCACTCCACATCTATTATCCACTGACCCTGGCTTTTAGCCATGCTAATGAAGGGCACGCAGCCTCCTGCATTGGAACTGAGAGTTATCACTGGATGTGAATTAATCATGGGCTCCAAGGAAACAGGACGGATCATTTGAACAAGTTTCTATCGAAGACACAAACCTCAAAAGGATATTGTTTGCTTCGCAAAGCCTCTTTGGACTTGTGATGGTGATGCAGAGTCACTGTGCATACTGAGCTGAATTAGACTCAATTTGGACTTCATTTTTGGAGATTATGCCACTGAAAATTGTGCTACATCACTGCTTTGCTGCAGAAGACGCATTTTCAATACATCTTTGTCTACCCAAGTTATTTTCCAGTTTGACAAATGTCTCTCTCTTGCACCAAGTCCAGTTGCAGAGTTTCTGCTGTTCTGTCAGAGATCCACGATTGTTTAGCTTCATATGAAGGCTGATGCCGAAAGGCTGTGATGATGAATGATGTGAATTGTGCTGCTTCCTCAGAATAAACTGTTTCAAAACCACAGCCCACTGTCCTTATCACTTTCCTTTTCTGAAGTTACTGAGAAAAAAAGGGGGGGAGGTGTGATGTACCTTTCAGACGTGATTGTTTAGGAGACCATTTTTCCTGTTTTAAAAAATAATGTGGTTCTGAAAGCTTTCCGACTGTCTGATTCCAAAGCAAATCTAAAGCTTTCAAAGAGCAAAGGCTTCGTTCTTGGCTTGCCGGCTTACATCAGCTCTGAACTGTGCGGGGTGAAATCCGCAGTCAAAGAGCTGCCATTGCTCCAGCAGCTGCACAGCGAAAACAAAAAAAAAAAAAAAAAAAGAAGCACCCGAGTGAAGCCACAGGCTGTGTGTTTGTGAATTTTTCATCAGAACATCCAATCCAACTCTTTGAAACCTCTCTGTAATTTGAACAAGCATAGCATGCCATTACACTGTTCGCTTTCCATCCTGCAATTTTATTTATTTCTTTTGAATGCTTTGCCGTTTCTATTTCAGGCCCTCTCAGTATGCAATATGCATGACAGAGACTCTCTGATGGATGGCCATTTTAGTTAATATTAGATAAATAAATAAATAGAGCTGGAAAATAAATCCTGAAATAAATAAATGAACTGGATATAAATACATAGATGAGTTGGTGGAGGTCTGTAAATAAATAGTTTTTTCTTTTGAAAACCACATTTTTCAAAGGCCAACTTTTGTTTGTGTTGGGGCTTTTACTTTAACGTTCCAGGTCTGTTAGCCTGATCTTTCTGTCCCCATCTCTTATATTCAAACGAAGGCTCACATTTTTCCGCCTGAGTCGGACAACGAAGCTGCATCTGAGATGGTGTTAGACTGGATGAGCTCTGCACTCAGCAGAATAATAAAGAAGAATAAATGTAGGAAGATTTAACTCTGGAAGCTCTGCTCATCAACTGTTTTCAACTCAAACATTTTGAAATATTATTCTTCACCATGTTCTAGTGTATACCTGTCATGATGAAGAAATCATCATGACAGAAATAACAAACAGGTAACTACCACATCTCACCTCCACTACAAACTTGCTCTATATGTTTATCAGAGTTTATTACAGGGTAACTACACTTTCAAGAAGCTTATAACAGTCTTTTACAAGGGTAAAATAAAACTGCCACATAGATGTGCCCCTGTTCAATCTGACTGAGGGGGAAATGCTGCCATGTGAACTGAACTTAAGTGTCTCAGGAAAGCAAGACGCTTTATGAGTAAATACACTTATAGTATTTTGTTACGTATCAGTGTTAAAAAAGTTGTTTACAAAAACAGATAGACTGTTATTTTGCTGATAAATTTATTACAGTTCAGCAGAGCAAAGCAACTTCCTCTACTCTTCCCCTTACCACATCTCAAAGTTACAACATACTGATTAGGTACCAGTTTTATGTCAGACACTCCTCCTGACACAGACTGCAAGAGCTGTGATTGGTCCAGTGTAATGCATCATTTGCGGCTGCGAATTGCTCCACGGTAACTCGTGATTCATAAATCTCAACACAGAACTTCAAATGGGGCATGATGGTTTCGAGGCAAAAGTTTTCCCTCAAAAAACTTAAAGTCATCTGATGTTCTGTGCATGTACACTGTGTATTCCTCACTGCTCGAACATACTTTTGCAATCTGACATTTTACTTCATTTTATTTTTATTTTATTAATATATGTGGCTATTCACATCTGTGCTTGATTTTGTGTTGCATTGGTTATCTTGATGTGAATCAAATAGCCCCTGAGGAACATTCAAGATGTTACGATGCCTTTGTATCTAGTTTCTTGGAGAAGTATAAATAAGCCTTTTGTGGTGGTGATGTGACATAATGGGACAGGACCCTCCGGTAAGAGCAGGGGTGTCCAATTCTGGTCCTTGAGGATCGCTATCCTGCATGTTTTAAATGTTTCTTTGCTTTAACACACCTGATTTAAATTTAATGTCACCATCAGCTTATCATCAGCGTCTGCATAACTCTGTTAATGACACATTAATCAGGGTATCAGGGTGTATCAGGGTGTATCAGGGTGCGTTACAGCAGGAAAACATATAGTACATTCAGGACAGTCCACCTCCTGCTCAGGAATTGTCCATCCCTTAGTTAGAGACCAAATGAGCCAAGGCAAAATGAAATTCAAAACACAAAACCCAAACTGGATTCTGGTTTCATGAGAGCAAAGCCCAACAATCAAAGGATCTGCCTCCCATTCTATTTTAGAAACCACAATTTAGACACGCTATAAAATCTTTCAAAATATGATGGAGCTTGGCCCACATCAAAGTGCTCTATATGTGTAAACTTTTACCATATGTTCTTGAACAGGAAGCAAATACAGCAACATTAAATAGGAGAATTATGATCTTGGCACCTAATCCTCATCATAACCAACTTTGGATCCACGGGAGCTTCTCCAGAGAAACTGAATTCCAAGAGAATTCCAGGAATCTTGAAGTTCAGTGGACTGGGTTACTCTCCATAATCTTATTCTGAAACTGGATGCCCATAAACTGGCAATTTTAAGAAAGTAAAAGAAGCTGCGAATTAAAGGTCAACTCTTGATTTAAAAATAACCTGCCAATAATGCCTTTCAAAGTTACTACAGCGCTTGACATTTTCTGCCTGAGCCACACTGGTACAAATACAAGCACCTCAGTCTTATTTTAGTTTAGTAAAAAGATATTAGAAGCCATTTTCATATCTTTAAGGAATGCTTGTTGTTCAGCCATCAACTACCCTCACCTGCTTTCATAGATCGGTAAAAGAGAGTATCATCTGCATAGCAGTGGACATTAATGCTTTGCTGCTCAGTAACCCAGTGGAAATATTTATAAATTAAAAAGTATTGGTCCAAACACAAAATCGTGTGACAGAGCCAAGACTCCATATTCACACAGATACCTTTCTAAATCTGCTCAGATGGCTATTTAATAATTGAAATGACATTATTACAATTATGATGGATGAGGATAGGTTGGATTTAACTGGACTGCATTTAAATTGTGTATTGAATTTGATTAATTCATCTCAAAAGTACTATGAAATGATTTGCTCTGAAGTGGCACTATAGAAAACAAAGAAAAATTTAGTTGACTTAAACACAATGCTGACTTTTCAGATCAATCTGCTCCCACAAAGCGGATGGGCCGCTCAATACCAAACAGAGCAATTTGAAAAACAACAACAATGGAGACATTTTACCAGCAGAGAGACTCATCCCTCTCCACATCTGCTGATAGGAGGGAAATAGCTTTTACTGATGCTGAACGAGTGGCTTCACTCCCTTGGTGACACATGCTGTTTCAGGCCTGATGACACCTGCCAACGCCCCGAGACAAGGACGACTGTGTGACCTGATGGAGACAAAAACAAACAGTTAAAGCTTGGAGGACAAGGATGAACTGATCTGATGGAGCAGCAAGGATTTAATGCAGGTTTACTTTAGAAATCCTTAAAAACGTTGAGATGGTCCTTACAACAGAGTGTACAAAAGTTAAAAATTGAAGTAATTTAGGGGCTCTTTTATAGTGCAGCCAGACGCCAGCATTGTGTTACGGAGTTGATGTAAAACACGTTAGAGCCACGAGGCCGTCCATCAGATGAAGATTCATTGTTCGGCTCAGTGATATCCTGGGACATAAATCATCATTGCAGGGCACACTGTGGAGGCAAGTCATTTCCTTCAAGCAACATTTTCTTTTTTTTTCATTTTATGTGCTCATATCAGAATTCTCTCTGCCACCAGCATGTTAGCATCTTGAGATAAAAACACGGTGACTCTCAGAGGGTTTCTTGGATTAAAAGTGGTGGTTGTAGTGTTACAAACGGGTGATTTCCTTCTTCTAACTGTCACCACACTGCAAATGGAAAATAAATCTTCATCAGCTATAAACAGCTGTGTCAGTGCAGACCGAATTAAAAATGTATGTTATTTATAATTGTGAATATATGTAATCTCCCTTCAAGGATTAATAAAGTATTATTGAACTGACTCTGCCCTAGTCTGTTTTTGGAGATTTTGCCAATTACCTTTAATTTACACTGAATTAAAAAGAAACAAAAAGTGATTACGTGTAGGTGAATGTAATTTCCAGTAAATTAGTTAAACATGTCACTAAGTGGGTTAATAAATCGAATTAACTGGTAAGCCCAGCCATACCTCCATCCATCCATCTTTGACACACTCTTCGTCCTGTTAAGGCTCCTGGAGGACGGAAACTTCCCCAGCTGTCATCCGGCTGAAGTCGGTCCATTAAAATCAGAGCAAAAGTGAACATTTAATGCATGAGATGATATGATGACGTTGAGACAAAACACGTTTTCACTTTTTCACAATCAGTTACTGAACTGTCACTGTCACCTAAACATTCACGTGAACGAGACAGCGTGAATGATTTTCTTCATGATGCATTTTTTCCACAGATGCAAATAAAGAGAAACAGAGTGTGTTTATTTTTATAAATCACTCAATAACACACACATTCATGTTCTTTCTCTCTCTTTCTCTCTCCCTCTCTTTCTCTGGGTACATCACACAGAAAAGACAGCAGCGAATCAGCTGTTTAAAAAAAAGGGGGTTAAAATCAAGTTCCAACAATGGAATAACCTGAAAGTAACAATATTTGCAGTTCCTCAACTGCCCACTAAGTGTTGGCACCAAAAACCAATCTGTTGACTCCCATGTTAAAATGGTTGACTTTGCAGCAGAAACATGCACATATTACATAGTTCAAAAGACTGCTTTGGTCTTTATAGTTAGATTTCATAACCATGACAACCACATGGGGGGAGGGTCTTCCCCTCCTCGTTCGGTTGGTCGACTCTACCTAATATAATAAAATATTTTCTTCAACTGAAAATGAAATAATTTTTTTCACATGTAAATAAAGTCCTTTCTGCTGTCTTAATGGCATTTCAAATGATTGGGCGTATTATTATTATTTTGATTTTCTTTCATTAGTTTTTTACTGTAGGGGGTCAAAACAAATGATGTGTTTCTGATTTGAGATTTTCTGTTATTTTACTTATGGAGTAAGTGAAACATCTTGTGATGTCATTTACATGACTTCATATAGTACCTTACATATCATGAGGGATTTTTGTCACTTGGACTGATCTGTAAACAGGCTCAAATCAGAACCTCTTCCTGTCCATAATTAAATAGCAAAATCTCACATTAAACAAGTGCACAATTCATCATTCCCAGCAGCATTTGTTAGGTCCCCATACAGAAAATCTCTCTGAACTCTTTAGCAGAATGGAGGTGAGAACAAAAACATCCCGCTTTATTTTTTTAGTGCTTTTGAGACATGACTTTTTAAAATCACTGTTATGATAGTGTTTGGGATTAATTTGGGTTGGTGTTTTGAAGCCTTAGGCAGGATTTAAAGTGAAGGTAACAAGGTTATGACTGACATTACATCCAGGAGCGGGGATGTGGTTTTGTGATTCGGTTGCCTGAAGCTTCACCTGCCTGAGGAGAGAGTTGTTTGCTGGAACGAGTAATTGCCACCATGTTGGAGACGCTACAGACGACACAGTGTGACTGGGACTGAGTTAGTTTAATGAATGCCACCACCTGCTTGCTTGCCCTGCAGGTACATAGGTAATTCAACTGTAAGGCTGGTCTAGCAGCAGAACAATATGGTTCCTAAAACTGGCCCATGCTCACATGTGACAGCTGTTAAACACTGGCGCTTCTCTGGCTGCATGGATCTAAATGGGGGTAAGAATTAGCAAAATTAGTTTGTAAGGCACATGCCTCATCGTGATAAAGAAACCACTCAGACCTGAATGAGGTCTAAGCAAACACACAGAAAAATGGAGTTCTAGTGGTTGATGTGAAATGTTTTTATGGACACAACAACGGAGATCCAATTGAGAAGCTGTGCTGTTGTTAAACCACAGACATTATATATAGGGGTTCAATATTTGGTTGAACTCTAACTTCAGCTCATTAGTGCAACTGGCCTGATGTCCTTTGTAATAATATGTGCAACTTCTGAAAATGTGTTATTTCCAGTACAACCAGGACAGAGAAATGTTTTCTCCCCATGACAACTAAGATCCCATGATGATGATGATGATGACGATTCCGGTATGTTGGGGTTTAGTTTTAGCAAGGGGAACACGAGTTTGAATTCACTGTCAACCTCTTGGTCACTGCAATGAGTGCAGGTGTTTTGATAATGAGCAGCTTCTGTTTCTGGTGCAGAGTCAGAGATCTTCATGTCTGTTTGGGACTTTTTTAACCAGTTCGATCAGGTATTGGCTGACCTGTAAGGAAGTAGAAGCTGCAACATGGCTGATCAGACAGCTCACCCCCTCTGAGGAGTCCACAAGAGGCGAGGGCCTAACATTAACAGATGCACTCTGAAGAAGAAGGAAATGTCAAAACTGCATACAATGAATAACACATGCAACAAAGTATCCATTATGTAATTTATATTGGTACAGAGCCTGTCATTGTTACATAATTTTCCACCATAAAAGCTGTTATGGATTGACTGCATTAATTTCTGCACTGGTAATTTAAAATAAATGCTTTTAGTGCTTTATTGCCAGAAATAATGACATACAATTATACACTGAAAAAAATGCAGTTAGATAATGTGCTGGATCACGTTTCATACTGAGTCAACATCTATTTAAAATAATGCACTAAAACAACTTCTCAAAGTCACAGATCCCTTTCACCTTGATTCCTTTCCTCTCTGTCTACCTTTGGCTCCTCCCCCCTCATCTTTGACAGAGAACACTAAAAAAGAAAGAGGGATGGAAGAAGGGAATCAAGAAAGTAAAAACTGGGGAATAAGATAAGGGGGGTGAATCTTGTGTGAACTTTGGCATGGCCTGATCACTTTGGTACAGTTTGGACCATCCAGAGTGAATTCTTTATGTTCTGTCTTGATTGGTTTCAGAGTTGGGAGTCGGGGTCAGTACATTTTTGTGTTTTTTGCTCGTTCGGGAGTTGGAAAGAAACTTCCTGGGTGGACGGGCTGCTCTTGTTTTGGCCTTTGGTTCACCCTGAGCTTAAATCTCCTTCAGTGTAAATAAAACTCACATTGTTCAGCACTAAATTGCTTAGTGTTTTTATCCTGCTCTCTGAGTCTTAGCCTCAAACTGAGTTGTACTCCATTTCATATAAACCACAGCAGGCAGGTTATTAAAAAGAAAAAAAACTGGCATCACTGAGTGGAAAGTAGGATATAAATAAGACTTTAAGACTGACGTATGGTGTTTTGACTTCCACATGTGGGAGTATAACATCTTATCTGTCACAGTCAGAGTTGGGAAAGATACTGAAAATTAGTAATTGGTTACAATTTCTAGTTACTGCTTTTAAAAAGTAGTGGAGTTACTGAGTTACTGCATTATAAAAGTATGTAGTTACTTTTGAAGTTACTTTTGCGTCACTACAGATCCCTGTGTGGTTGATAGTTATTTAACTTAATTATAAATGCAGGAAATACAACTTAAAGTCATAAATTAGTAGTTTTTTTCTTTTTCTAGTTTAAGAAGTAGAGTGACAGTGAAGATGTATCTGGGTCTTTGTAAAACAAAAATTAAAAAAAAGATTTATTCTTCAAATGTAAATGTTGACAACAGAAAGATGCAACAATTGAAACAGGCTCAAAGCTTTAAAATATAGTGATTTTCTGTTTACATTTTCCAGATGTAATAATTATCAGACAATTGATTAAATAATCAGCAGAATGTTTAACCTAATCCATACTCTGATACCTACACTGAAGCAATACCCATTAAAACCTCAAACAAATCAGTTTTTTTCTTTAAACTAAATCTATTTAAATTTATTCCCATAACGAAGAGCTTTACAACAAACTGAACTTTAAAAAAAAAAAAAAATTAAAAAGCAAATATGTTTTCAAGGTCATTATCTTGATGGCTACTATCCAATCAAAGAAAACAATAGACCTGATAGTTAATAGCTCTAAGGATGACATGGTTGAAATAATAATTTGATAAACTGAAACTGCATTGCAATTTATGGAAGCTGGATAATGGATTAATAAATATATATTCTCCAAAAAGATCTTGCCAATGGTTTGTGGTTGCAGCCTTTGAGATGAAATTAAAGCATTTCCTGAATCACAGCAATCTGTTTTCCAAGTGCAAGTTCCTCAGTATATTAGTGTTCAAACCAACAACTGTACCTCAAGAGGAGAAGCTTCTCAAACATCTCTGAAAGCCTTTTCCTCTTTGGAGAGAGAACCAGGTTCCCCAGGCTAAAGAGTCTCTCCACTGGAACACTTAATGGAGTGGGTGCATTGTATTTTAGAGATATTTTTTTATCACTGGAAAATTATGAAGCGTGTGTATGTCTGCCGCTTCTGATTTCAGATAGTCAGATACTTCAGTTTCAGCAGGGAAGGTGTTATTGTCCTCGAAGGAAAAACACTGCTCCTCTTTGAAAGACCCAGTACTCTCATGGGACTGTGTTGGGTTAGTTGTAGCTGTTGGATGCAGCTGCTCTAGTATGTATTTTCAACACTCTGCCACCAGACTTGCGTTTCCCTGGTCTTTTCTGTCCTGGTTGCCAAGCCAACATAACCTGAACTTGGGCAGTCACAGCAGCCATAACAGCATCTTTACTTCCCAGAACACATGCAAATCTTGATTTAGTTGCCTAAAATGACAAATGTATTACAACAGTGCAAAAAATGATTGCATTTCACATCACCAGCATGGTTTAGAAAATATAGCTCATAAAGCTCCATAATATATTTGAATTCAGTGGAAACAGTGTGTTGGTTGAGATTATTTGTTGTATTTATTTAGAGCTAAAATGCTACATAAGACATGGTTTGTGCAGGTTTATGTTCTTTTTTGTTTGTTTGTTTGTTTGTTTGTTTTTTGTTTTTTGTCATAATGTATTGCAGACATAGTTAAAGGTCTTCTGAGCAAACACAATCACCTTCTGTGCCATTTTCAAAAAATGAATGTGAATCCATCCAATGGCATTAGAGTAATGTTAATTTATACTTCTGCATAGTAGCTACGCACATTGCCTACACTATTTCTGGCCTTTATTCTTCTTTTATTGTTTGCATTGCTCTGCAATTAACCACCAAGAACGAGGTGGCAGTGTATATTTTTTTTCTGTGGTGGGTTTCCGTTTGTTTACTTCCTGTGTGTTGCTCAGAGGTAGCAACTGGACTAATAAAGTACATTTTATTGTTGAGCATCAATCATTTAAAAATCATTTTAAAAGACATTGCAGCTACCTAAGTCTACCTAAGTTGAAAATGATGAAGAAAAAATAGCGATGGGAAATTTTGAGAATAAAGAAGAATGAGTCCACCAGTCACATTAGTTTAAGTTATACGTAGATAGAGGTTCATGTCAAGGTTCCTGTTGGGCTCACACCTACGCTCTAACCACAGTGTAGCTTTGACACACAACTCTGAAGCCAGCTTAAGAGTTTCACAGTCATTTGCTTGGATTCATTTCTTCATTGTTTAATTTTATCATCCAAAAGTGAATCCGTGTTTCTTGGTTTTCTCATTTAATCTCAGCTGCTACCAAATCAGCATGCCTGTCCCCTTTTACCTGGTCCACCTTAGCAATTATTCAACTTCAGTTTGTCTCCGTTCCTTTTAAGATCCACTGTTTAGATGCATAGTCTTGTTTCCCTGCTTTGCAACAGTGTGAGTTGTCATTGAGGGGGGTCGAATGTCGTCTTCAGGGACAGAGCAGAGCATCAATGCGTCATCTGTCTTATTGGAGGGGAAACAGTCACTGTCTGAACCCAAAATAAAAACCAAAATAAGCACCACATACTAAAACCATTTTAAGGCCATCATTTTTGTTGCCGTCTTTCATTGGTGCCCTTTGAGCAGAAGATCTGGACTTGATTTTTTTGTATTTCACAGACAGCAGAAATGACTCTGTACAAGCTTGATCCTTTAGTAGATCACGGTTATCTTCATTGCATGACTCTGGATTGCTTTTATGTCGTGAAGACAAGGTTAACCCCTCCAGGTTTCAGTGCATGATTAGCACTCTGATGAGTTAAACCTTGAGGTGGAATCTAAGAAACCAAATTGTGATTCATTTGACAAAGTTCAGCTGCATGTCAGACAGCTTTGGCCTATAGGTTGTCCAATAACTCCCGTTTACGAACATCTCATACAAGCACACTTTCATACAGTACCGTCTGATTTCTTGCAGCTCTCTCTCTCTTTTTTCTGCTGTTTTACATCTTCAGTATTTTCTTTTCAACTCATCTGGATTTGGTGTTTTTTTCCAGGTGATTTGTTAGTTGTTGGGAAGCTCGGTGTGCTGCATGTAAGCAGGCTTCACTGATAGTAAAAGATGTTAAAATGAAGCAGAATTATCAGCTGAATTCTCTTTAAGCTGCAAAGGATCTAACTGGTATGGAAAAAAGAAAACAACAAACAATAAATAGAGAATTAAAAAATAATTTTCATGCTTATTAGGATTGTTGGAGCTGGTGTCATTAGGATGACATTGACTTGTTCCTATCTGCTGATGACCTTTTTTTAAAGGATCTTTGTGATCTTTGTTAGAGTAATTTAAAGACTTACTTTAAAAGTTAATTTTTCTTTAATCTTATGTAATAAACCTTCATCTCACACTTGGCCTGTTGTTGTTGTTGTTGCTGAAATTGATAAAGTCGGCGTCTATTCTACAAATGTACAGAATATAATGAGTTTGTGGAGAATCAAGTGGTGGTGGAGCTGGAGGCGGTGATGTGTCTGTGGAGTCAGACACAAATGCATCCCCCTCCATCACAGCCCCAAGAATCACAGCTGCTCAAATGCCAATCTTCACGATGCCTCGTGCTGGAAAATGACAAAATACAAATGTCATCTCCCATTTTAAAATAGGCTTCATTATGTTGAATTAGTTATGGAGGAAATTTCTAAGGCCCTCTACTTAAGAAAATATTTGACTGACTCACTTGCAGTTCTATAATTGGCTGAATAAAAGATTTAAGAGGAAATCACACACAAGTTGCATCTAACCACACTTTACCTGTCCCAGTCTGACCAACCCGTCTGTCCTGACAAGCAGGTGATAATTTAATTCAAGGGAGAGGATAATTGAATTTAAGAGGGCAACTGAAGCATGTCAATGAACTAATCTGGCCTTTCTACAGTTCATTAGGAAGGTGTCCACCCATACTAACAGCAGCCCTCCCTGTAGACTTAAAGGATCAGCATCACTTTTATTAGACATTCAAGGATCAGCTGATAATCTCAGGAAGCAGGAAAATCTTTCACATCAGGGCTGGAATCAAATGGAATGAAATGACCCTGCGGACTGACGGAGTGAGAACACTCCATCGCATATTTGCTTAATGCAAACCAAGTTTTGCTGTGAAATTATGGCAAACGCAGCTGATAAGTTGATATTAATTAGTGATGCGGCTCTGTGTCAAATTAATTTCTGCGGCGGATTTGCTTCAAACTGCTTCCGCATCTGCATGCTGGATGATAAAGAGTTGAATACTTTCAGAATGTGAGAATTAGCGACGGCAGCAGGCCGATGGCGCGCTTGATGTTTATCTCAGGCGTCGGATAAATCTGGCAACAGCCTAGGACGAGACCTATCACATCTCAGATTCACACTTCTGGGTTTGTTGGGGATGATTCCTGCCTGTATTTTTATTGATTGCCACCTTCTCAAGCAGTCACATTTATCAAAAGTGGAGGTGATGAAGACTTGATGGTACAACCGCGAAAGCAAACAAGTATGAGGACAAAGCGATAAAACAAATAAAAGATTACCTCCTGTAGTTCTTCCTAAACTGGACATGACCCTGTTAGAAAATGTTATGAAGTTAAGAGAGCAGAAATGTGCAAAGATTTAAGAAAAAACAACACCGTGACCAGAATCTGACTCTGTGGAGTGGGTTTTCACTGGTGACACTGCAGATGTTCAAAAAGTACTCCACAAAAACCTGAAGCATTTCAACAAATCTGTTCTTATTTTTCTGTCTGAACTATTCAGGTGTGTCTTAACACAATGTCAAATAGGAACAATATCAGCAATAATCTTAGAGAACAAAAAGGGGGAAAAACTCAGCAAATTCATCAAATTGTTTTACAAAAACTACTACATTTCACACGCTGCTGGCTACTTAGTAATCCTTCTGTTAGTTTAACTGAAAAAAAGGGTTACCAAGATAAAGCATCTTATCTCTAAACGAACATGGCTTTACAGATAAATATTTATTTATCTTTGCTTTATTTACATGTGATCTGTTGGAATGTGTTAAATCTGGCTGCAGTGGTTGCCGCGGTAACGATGGAGGTGTCCACATCAGTGCTTTCTAACAAAAGATCCCTTCCAGCTTTTCCATCCAGAAGACTTCCTGCAACATGACAACAGCCTTTGTTTGTTTGTTTGTTTGTTTGTTTGTTTGTCATCTGTCCTCAGACCTCTGTTGTTGTTGTTGTTTGTGGTGCCCTCTGCCAAAACCTGCAAGACTCTGCTCAACGCTGCAGTTCTCTTGAATTCAGCATCATAAAAATCAGATTAGAGATCTTTCCACAGTCTCTAAACAGATCTGATCCAAATATCAAATTACACGCTTTTGCTGTTTGGACTAAATCGATCTGAATTCACAAGAAAAAGCACTCAGAGGTTGGCAGCCTGAATATTGTTGCAATTTAAAGAGGTACAGACACAATAACAAAAAAGGAGACTTCACTGCAACTTTTAGCATCACGTTTTATTTATTACATCTAGGGTCTAGAGTGTAGCTAATATTTCAAAATTCAGGAGTTTTAATATATAGTCTCCAGCTTCAGTGTAGTTTATAACATGCCACAGTCTCTCTAATTTGCAAACACAGAAAAAACCCAGACGCCTGAAAGTCGAAGTGTGAAAACAATGCTAAAGTACCTCCAGTAAAGTTCAACTCTGTTATATCTCTCATTTTTGTTTCCAAAGAGAGAAGACCATATTAGTCTGACCTGGTAAAAGCTGGAATTTTTGTTTGTTTGTTTGTTTCTTTGTTTCTTTGTTTGTTATTTAAAGTTGCCGTTCTAATCGTAACCATGCTGGGTATTCCTGAGACTCGGAGGGAACATCGTTTTTCCACCAAGTAGGAGCAGACAAAATAGCAGAAAAACAGTTTAAAATCTACTAAGAAAAAACAGATTTAACCTTAAATATATGCCCTTTTTTTTAAAATTCTGACAGTTTTATTATTTTGAAATGATGAAAGTGATGATTGAGCCCAGCTGTTTCATTGACTAGAAGAGATGAAAACAAGCATACAAAAACCTGTTAACCTTTCCTGCAAGATAAAGTTGGTGAGATTTCTAAACTAAACTGTTTACCTTATAAAACTTTATTTTCTCAGTTCAATCATAAAGGGCTGTTTGCATTTTTCTTTAAAAGTATACACAAATTTGTCATTTTTTTCTTGAAAGGAATGGAATGTATATAGAGAAAAGTTTCTAGACCTTTATGTGAGTAGTTATGTCACTTGTCCACTCTACAAACCCTGCATAAAAAACAAAAAAGGTGCTCAGCAATTAAGATTTATCTACGCTTTCTTTTCTTTCCTAATCAGTGATCAATGATTGATTGTGGACATGAGGCTGATTGTGATATTTGTAGACTTTTTTTTTTTTTGAGGCCTTTAGATACTGCTATGGTAACACATGAGATTGCAGTTCAGTTTATCTTTATATCAAATTATGAGAAATGTCATCTCAAAGTACTTCTACAACAAACATATTCCAAATTATTCTAATTAATACTGAGCCAATAAAATAACTATTGTATTTATTGCTTTGCTAAGGAAAGAGTGCTAAGATTTGAAAAGTTAAATAAACATGCTTTTACTATTTCAGTTGTTCCACTGTGATTCACTTTCTCCCAGCGTGCGCCATTTTCTGTGTTCAAATCTTTTTCACTTTGTTTTGTCTGGCTGAAAGAGGGTAAAAGTGTAGCGGTGGTAACGTGCACATGTATGACCTCGCAAACTTTCCATGCAACATGAGGTAGCATACCGTTTTTTAGGCTGTCTTTGCCAGAGGGGGACTGATAAAAATGTATAAAAGTTATTTTGGTCTGAAAGGGGCAAGAAAAGGTCCACTGATGACCACTGTTTTCCAAATATAATCCATCTAACTACAATAAAGAACTTTGGTCTGACAAAAAGTCAGATGACAAAAAAGTCCAATGTCAATAACGTTGGTATTTTGCAGAAAGCTTGGAGAAAAAGTTCTGAGTTTTGAGTTTAACTTAAACTGCCAAACTGAAACATCAAGTTACCCTAAACTGACAACCAGCATCCACAGATCATCAGTCATTTTTTCAGCATCTTGCTTAAAGAAACATTTGCAAAGAGGGGGGAAAAAAGAACTTACATTATTGACTGACCAAATCAATACTTCTGGATGTGTGAGATGAGCTGTGCAGTAAACAGATGATGAGATCTTCATCGTCGTCCTCTGGTCTGGCGCTGGGAGGAGTGTTTTCTGTAAGTGTTGGCTGTCTCTGTGGATCGTTTCCGGCCATTTGTTTTAAATGCTTCTCGCATGGACGGCAGCAGGGAGTTTGTGGTGGAACAAAGCTTTTGGCCAACTGGTGGGTGTTCGGTACGCCTGAGTGCATGCTTTATAAAGCCACCCTTGACTTTTCAATCTTGTTCACTTTTTCCTATAGAGAAGAAATTGGATGTCAAGGGGACAGAGACAAAGAAGAAGAGGAGGAGGAAGGAGAGAGGAGCTGATTCTGTCTGAAGAGATGAAAGCTGAGCTCTTATTTAATCCTGATAATTATAGTAATAAAACACAGTTGTAGAAGGCATTTCATGTACTCAAAGTCAAAAGAAGTCATGAAAATAAATCATAATATGATTCTAGATAGACCGATAACAGCAAATGACTTTGAAAAGCATGAGTTTGATCTAAAGAAACATATGTAGTGTTGCAGAGTTCAGATGCATGTTAGTAACACCCAACAGACTGAAATAGACTGGCAGAGATGATCCGAGACTCACGCAGCGTAAAACAGAATCTCTGAAATAAAGTGGTTCGAAACCAGAACTTGAAAGCTTTGTGCGCCTGTGTGAGAATTTAAAATCAATTCCAGAAGAAAGTGGAAGTCAGAGGAGTTTGGTTAAAGTGGCCTGACGAGGCCTTTTGCTTTTTGTTTTATTTTGCACTCGAGCAACAGACTTTTGAGCGAGTGAAGTCTGGGAACAGGCTTCAATGAATAATGCAGAACAGTTGTGCAAGTCTGTTTGAAATGAACGTATGAATTATTATTTTTGTCTGCATCATTACAGGTCAAGAGAGATCACCGCTTGGCAATATTCTTCTGAATATGAAAGGTCCCGTGCACTCCTCACCCCAACAGACAGATTAGTTTTTGGGAGTAGATAAGACAATAAAACCTCTAAACACTAATAATATTGAATATATTTGTCAGTGTTGCAGCAGCTTGATACTTGTGGAGAAATGGCTCAAGTTATAATTTAATTATTAGGCTCGAAGGGAATACTCTATTTTGAAGAATAAATTATTGTGGAAAAAAATACAAACACTTTAAATGGGACCTACCATGGCCTCCAGTCTTTCCGTTTGGGAAAATTGGACAACTCAGACTGATTTTTTAGGGGGTTACAAAAGAAACAAACCATGTTATCATCTTGGACAGATGGATCATGGGAGGCATTTTCAAGATCTGACTTCTCTTTTGTGTGATGTTCAAACTCTATCAGAGGAGTGGCACGGCATTTCCGATGGCCCTGTTCAGCCTTGGGAGGCAGTAACAACGGTGAAACAAGAAGGAGATGAGCACTAAAGATGAGCCAACATGACAGAGCGCAGCACTCTCACCAACGATGTCTCTGTCACTCCGACGATGCTGCTCGTTGTGCGTGACGCTGTACTTAACCATCTCCATCAGAGAATTTCTAAAGGAGAGCAGCGGAGACTTAACAAGAATAGATTTTTTTCTTTATGCACCGATATGACACCAACTCTTTGTGAAAAGGGCTTCTTGTGAGATTGGTTTTCATGCTGTTGCTTGAAAACAAAATCCAAAAAGAGTGAACAAACACTTAAGCAGGAAATTTGAAAGTGACAGTAAGAAGCTTACAGATGTATTTCAAAAAGATGTGCAGCGCAAACATGTCTGACAAATATGTGTGTGTGTGTGTGTGTATGTGTAGGAGGGGGTGGTAGGTTGTGCATGCATGTGTGCATACAATATACTCTACACAAGGAGCAGAAATCCAGGGGGGAAGAAGATGTGAAAGACCAGTCATGGAAAAACAAGCAAGCGCATGGCATGAACTATCAGGAGATTGGAGAAGCGGCTGACATCGAGTAATCCAAACAGTGCCTGGAAAAGGCTGGACTGAAGGACAGCATATAGTCATTGATGATGGCAACACAAGAACAGGCCTTGAGCACAAGAGTGATAGAGGTGAGGGTCTACCACATCAGACAAGACCACAGCTGCAGACTGTGAAAAGATACATAAAATACAAAATTTACTGTCCTGTGTCTTGGCTTTCTGTATTAGCAATAATGTATTTTTTTTTCTTTTGTTTGTTTCCATCAAACTGTTTTTTAAGTATGACATGTAGGGAACTACAATCAGTGCTAACATGAGCAAGACTTTAATACAACAAAAATGTATTAATATCAAACTAAACGCTGATTTATTTTTTAATACCTTTATCTCATTCTGACCCAAATCCTTCATGTATTTCACCTGTTTTGTAATCTGTCAGCTCCTGAAGGCCTCCCTGTCTTCTCGCTGCAGTATTTGGGGAAGAATGGTTCGGTGGGTGCTGTTTCTGGTGTTGTTGGAGGAAATTGAAGACCTTCTCCCAGGTTTACAGGCAGAATAGTTTTTCTGCTGATTGATGATGGCACGATGTGCTCGTTACAGAGAGACGATTTACTGCTGTCATTCCCGCTCTGAGGAAGGCCTGTTTGTTAACCTGTTGACTGGAAATAAATTTGTCACAAGGTGATTTTTTTTTCACAGTTTTTAACAATGGAGTGCTGTTTTTTGTCTTTTTTTTTTAGCTTTGGGCCATAAATGTTTAGTCAATCAGAATTCCTTGTTGGCTTTCTTGGTCACAAAGCTACTGGATTCACAAGTCCAGCAAAAATGGGACACAACGTACTGCAGCAGCCCCACGATTCCCAAAGCTACTCCTGAGCCCAGAGATGACGACCCAGGCCAGCAGAGAGCTTGTGAATGTCAGCCAGAGAGGTCAAATCAGTCCCGGTGTATCTATCATGGCTGCTAGCAGGTCAGTCTGTCAGATCCCTGTGGTGAGGTGTCGTCCAGGATCACGAGAGGCACTCCACCGCCTCCCTGACCCCAAAACCTCAAGGGCATCGCACTCCATTTCTGATCTGAACTCACACAATAAACATCCCAGTCACAAAAACTACAAACTCATGGCCAGAGACACCATTTTCTCTAGTTTTTCCTGAGCACAAAATTCTTAGGTTTTTTTTTTGTTGTTGTTTATTTGTTTGTTTTTATTAAAAATGCTGCACAGGATTGAGGTATTTTGTGAAACTGTCACTAAAGGGCTGTTTCATAACATTTAACAAGTAAACACTGTGTTACTTTGAAAAGTCCGCTTTCAATTTTCAGCTTCAATTTAGAGAAATGTTAACAGCTCAAACAATTTGCAAAGTCAAAGTGTCTTACTGCTCAGTAGCGTGCTAAATATGTGTTGCCATCAGGTCAGTCTCCATCCACGCTTCAGTTAATGAGAGAGAAGAGTCTGGAGAGATATCACCTTCAGGAAGGGAATCCAAAGGTAACGAGGAGGAGATGCTGTAAACAACACAGCATGCAGTAATACGAGCTGCAGTTACTTTCTCCATTACTAAAGACTTTTCTTCACCTTCAGTGCTCTCATGAGAACAAGTGGTGTCCTGTTAACCAAAGTCTTAAAGCTGTTCTGTTCACACTAAGTCATGTTGCCTGAATGGCACAGAAAGCTGCTGGAGTGAAAATTGTGTAATGCTAAAATGAATGAATGAATGAATGAATGAATGAATGAATGAATGAATGAATGAATGAATGAATGAATGAATGAATAGAATGAATGAATAGCCTTTATTGTCATTGCATCATACAATACAATGAAATTAGGAGTGCTGCTTTTTTGGTGCGCCTGAAGAATAGATAAAATTACATTAAATTAAAAGATGAAATAAAATTAAAAAAAATTAAAAATAAAAATAAATTTTTTAAAAACTTTGTAAATATGCAAAATATACAATAAGAGATATTGCACACAGGCTAAGCAGATTATTACACTTTGTTTGTAGTTTAAAGTGGTGATAGCTCTGGCAAAGAAGCTATCCCTGAGTCTGTTGGTCCGAGTTTTGTGTGACATGTAGCATTGGCCAGAGGGGAACAGGTCAAAGAGGTGGTGACCAGGATGGAAAGGGTCTTTGATAATGTTGCAAGCTCTGCTATGATAGCGAGAGCTGGCAATGTCCTCCAGGCTGAGGTTTGAAAAAAATGATCCCGGGTCAACCAGTGATTGTCCAGCCAACTCAGCTACAGACTGAAAACATGTAGACATGAACCAGAAGGATTTTCTTGTGCATGAAAACAGTTTGTTTTTCTGTGATTTCAACTGATATCTACAAGGAGAAAAGGGCTACAGAACATGAAATACTCAGCCATCTACCCATGCATCCACCCATCCTTCCATCCATCCATCCATCCGAGATCTCCCTCTCATCAGCAATATCCTCCAGTTTTTTGCTGCAGCATTTTGGATCAGCTAAAGATTGTTCAGAGGAATGTCAGCAGATCCTCCAAACAGAGAATTGCATTTGTCCAATCTTGACCAAATGCATGGACTAGTTCTTCTGCATCATGCTACAGCAAGATTTTCCTTACTTTTTTACAACATTACAAAGGCGAAAGGAGGCATTTCTGTGAACTTGTTTTCTATGTGATTTAAAGGTCAAATCTTGGTTCATAATGATTCAGAGATTTCTCACAGTAGTAACAGATGCAAAGCAATCAATGCTATTCAGAGTCACTAAATGACTAGACTGTCTGTGCAGCTTTGATCCAGCTAATCTTTAGCTTCAGGTTAAATTACAATGGTGCAACAGCGTTTAAGAAGTCATGTGTCAGATTTATGTCATAAGGGTTTATCGCCTGGCTAAAGTTTTGAATCTCAGTTGATAGTGACAGTGCAACAGGGTCAAGAAGACACACAAAGACAGGAAGTGCTGTCTTTAATGTTGTTGTGGAAACCAATTTATCTCATCTTTGTATGAGAACAGTAATAAAAAAAAGGACCTTAAAAGTGTAGTTTCTCTGAAAACATTTAAATGAAATGCAGCTAATGACAGAAAATATTTTGGGCTTGTTAGAGTTAAAGAAGCAGTTCAAATAAGAATTTAAACTTGGCTCATTAGCTCCTTGTGAGAAACTTCCCACATGGATAAAAATCTACATGGTCTGGTTTCAGAAGAGTCACCCTGTAATTTTATACCTCCGATATTTGCCTCAGTCGGCCTCTTGCAAAACACGCACAGTGGGAGGTCTTGGTCAAGACAGGGGCGAGGAAAAATACCAAAAATAGTTATATTCCATTAACCTGCTCTGTGCGCACCTCAACACATAAAAGGTACAAACAGACCTTTACAGTAATGAGGGCAAGCAGACAAAGTACATGTTCAGCTCATCTCTTTACTAAACTCACAGGAAGCCAATTACAGCAAATCCCTTTCGCGGGGCAGACCGGTACCTCTTTGCTGGCAGCTTTGCAGAGCAACACCAAGACTGAGACATAATTATTCTAACAATCTACACTCTCAACGCTGTCCAACACCACTCAGTAGTTCTTACAGATGTGCACATGTGGAACAAATCCCACCTTTAGGGCTCCGCATGAGAAACTTCCACATGTAAAAGCAATAAAAACATTCTCTTTAGCTCTTTCCTACTGTAAGCTTGAGAAGCGGCCAGAGCTTATCAACAACAGTCACATGTTTCTGTTCGCTGCTGCTGCTATCACAAGTCTGCAGCTCAAATCCACAATCTGCTTCGAGGCCTACACGCTCAAACTTCACAGACTTTAAATAACATCTCAGACTTAATCAGCACAAAAGCCAGAGTGGATTTCATCAAGTTCACAGCAGTGTATAGTAGCTACATTAATCACATGCCATTCATGAAGGTTTGTGAAATTATTTCAAGAATTAGACGATGGTGCTGCTCAGCACCCATAAATACTGCTTGTCTCCCTCCATCATTTTTGCCCTGAAGAGAACAAGGGTCTGTGATTGACTGATTATTGAAGAGTGCTGTTACCACATGGTGCCCTGTCTTGGAGGTATTACCATTCATTTAACAGCAGCACCAAGACAATGCCTGCTCATCATTTAGCAGAGCACCGCTGACGGCCGCGGTAACTTCCAGTCAGTGCCTTCATCTTGGCCTCAGGGTGCCAATAAAGTCCACAAATAAGTTCAATCTGAAGAGGTGGTGACAGTCTGTTCCTCCCATTGAGTTAATGATAATCAATCTCTCCTGAATCAACAAAAGAGTCTTTGAGTGAAAGGAGGCGATGAAGTTCTACAAGCTGATTCTAACAGTGAGTGTTATTTCTTTGTAGACAGCATGAAGCCAAGATATTTTTTTCTCATAGATTTCATTCAGTTTCTATTTTTATATTGAAAACACATTCCAAAAAAAGTGGGACAACAGCGCCTCTAAGGCTTCCTGACACCGAACACACTGAACAATGAAGCTTTTCAGTTGTTGGTTGTTCATATTCTTCCATCAACCATATCTTAAGATCTATGCTGGGGATGGATCAGCACTCAAGGACATGCCTATCATTCAGGGAAGTGGACTTGACTGTGGTTTGGTTTCCTGCAGGTGTCATCACAGAAGGTGTCCAGCTTTTGCTACGCACCAAATCCACCATTCTGGGTCTCAGTTTGTTGAAAAATGAAAACTGCACAGTGAATTGTGCGACAAGATTGTAAGTACAGTTTACTGCTGGAGAACAGTAGAAAAATGTTCTGCAGCCCTATTTTTTTCTTCCAAATGAGGAAAAAAATAACACCCTCCTTTTGCATAATTAATTCATTTACCGAATACATTAAGAATCAGTTGTCACTAAATTCTGAGTCATGCTGACAACCACATAAAAAAAACTGATTTGCTGAACTTGTCTCATTCAAAGTGAGGCAGAGCTGAACAAAGCAGTAAATCAGGCACATAAAATGTTATCTACCGATGGTTTCACAGCAATGATGCTCTAAAGGACACGTTCACCTGAGCCTTCTAGGTTGCAGACTGAAGAATGAAGATGTTTTACTCTTCTGGAAGCCGGAATGAAGTATTATGATTACATTCCTCCAATAAAAATGATTCTTGTATCTCTGCATGAACTCGCACTGATGTTTGTAATGTGTGTGTGTGTGTGTGTGTGTGTGTTTTCTTTTGTATTCTAACCACAGCAGTGTGTTTAATTTTCTCAATCTACCCAATTGGCTTTGCTACAAAATTCGATTATTCTTCAGCACCAAACTGTTTGTGGTTATCAACATGAAGGGTACCCGAAAGCATGACTTATTGAAGAGATGGGTTTCTATGGAAGAGTAGATCTATCCATAAATACATAAATATAGAAATATACATAAAGAAATTTGTTTTTAATTTATGTTTGGATATATTTATGCATTTATTTATTTATTTGTACTCTCCATTTCTACCTAAATAATCTTGTTTAGAGAATCAATGTGTTCACATTCAAGAGAAATAGCTAAAATAACATCACTCAGCTTGGCCTTAAAAGATACAGCTGTGTTAATGATGAGGCATCCAGTTGTCCAGTGTACGGTTGTCCAGCATCTGTTTGTTCAGTGTCCAGTTGTCTGATGTCTGGTTGTCCAATGTCCCATTGTCCAGTGTATGGTTATCCAGTTGTCTGATGGGTTCTTGACCACATTCTTTGGCTGTCTGTGATGCTGTACATTCATGTCATCCACCCAGCCATCAACAGTGATCGTCAGATACTACATCATTTGCATGAGTCTAAATTTATTTCTAATTTTAATCATTCATTTAGTTCTTTCTTTATACATGATTTTTAGATGAATAAGGATTCCGTTATTAGTTTCCCCACGGGGAAATTCATGGTTATGCAGTAATAAGTTATACTGAGTTGGGAAAAAGAGAGTAGAGAGAAGAAAATAACTTATTGAAAATTGTAAAACAATATAAGCAAAATATACAAAGGGGGGGAAACTACATTTAAGAAAATAAACAAAGAGTAAGATGCAAGAGGCTGAAATGATTTTCCTCCATGGATGTCTAAGGGTTCCCTTGGAGACGGGGCGAGAAGTTCAGTCATCCAGGAGAGACTTGGAGTAGAGTCGCTGCTCCTCTACCCTATGAAGGGCCAGCTGAGATGATTTGGGCATCTGATGAGTATGGCCCCTGGACACCTCCCTCGGGGGGTGTTCCAGGCATGTCCAACTAGGAGGAAGCCCCGGGGAAGACTCAGGCCACACTGGATAGATTATATCTTTCAGCTGGCCTGGGAACGCCTCGGTATGCCCTGGAGAAGCAGAGATGGGAGACTTGGACCTCTCTGCTTAGGCTGCTGCCTCACACAGCAGTTCTTACACACCACAGACAGTACAAAAAGTTCGGATCAGATGATGTTTGGAGAACAAGCTGTGAGAACCTCCAAAACCAGGACTGTGAGAACAAAATGACAAATGTCTTTGTTTTTGTGGAGTATGCATCAGCATTAAGAGTGTGCTGTATGAATGTGGGTGTGGGTGGGTGGGTGAAAGTGGGGGTCAACAAGACTAGAAAACTGTTATATAATAAAATACTGTAAACTTACCATTTATAGAAAAGCATTTCTGATCTGAAACAAGAGGAAAGTGGTTTTCTTCTGTTTCTCACAGATATCAAACGCTGTTACAAACCTCAGACATGCTCACACTAAAGAACTTTATAGTTTAATAAACAGATGAATTGATAAATGAATGTACAAATCCATGTGCAAATAAACACTGCTTAATTTAATACCCAGATATATGTAATTTTTTCAAAAATTATTTAATAATTTCTACTTATTTTATTTTTGAGTATTTTAAATAGTAAAGTTGCTTTTCTACATATGTGGTCCTCAACAATTCCCAAGCTGATCATGTAACATAGACACCACTGGTCGCCACGGTAACATGGAAAATAATTGAAATTTTTGACAAAAAAAAAGTTTTTTTTTGTTTTTTTTTTAATTTATAACTCTATAACTCGTAGAACAGACTATTGTCCTGCTACTTATGTATCTATGTAGATTTTATTTTCTCCCTTTTTCGATTTATCTGCTGATTCACATGTATTTATTTAATTCTATTTTACTTCACATTATTCCATGTTTTTATCTGCACCGTTACATCAGAGCAATTTTCTAGTCTGTAAACCTGTTTACTGGCAATGGCAATAAAGTGATTCTGATTCTGATTCTGATTCTGATTCTAATCTCGATGTTCCCCCTAAATTTCACAGAGAAGTTACTGCAGAAACAAGATGTTCAGTAGAAGCGTGACGGAGGTCAAAATAGAGATGAGTAGATGAGTAGATGCTGCTTCCTGCAATAAGGGCTGATTAAAAGCTGTTTTCTCCCATCTTTGATCTGCCTGACATTTTGGTTTGTATTCCCCAGATTTTAAAAAAAGAACATTTTTGGGAGGATGAAGAGCTCGTCTGTGCTGTCACAGTTTGCTTCTCTTCAGCCGTGGGGTGCTGTGAAGTGGTGGTGGGCCTTGGTGAGCTTCTCTGCATGTGTGATGGGCACATTTATGCTCTGCAAGTGACTTTTTTTCTATTTTAATGACCCCATTAACTTTCTTCTATTACCAGCCGTAGGATATAGTGTGGGTTGGATTTCCAGCTTTTAACCGCGGCGATGCTTTGAAATCAATATCGGCTCCTTATTTAGACCACTTCAGTCACTATAAAGGTCTTTAGATTTTCAACGTTGCCCTCTAAAACAATAAAGTATCTCACGATCACCAAACATTAATGATCCTGGTGGGAGAGAGAAATATTTTAGTTGCTTGCATAAAACATGTCTCCTGCCTCATTTTTTTCTGCTCACTAATAACTCAATGTGTGTTGTTTCTGTCCCTTAGCTTGTAAATTGTGCATCTGCTTTATGGCTCCTCTGACGCTGCTGCAAATTTACAAGAAGATGGGACTTGTGAGAGGAGGACTATCTCCCTCCGACGACTCGTTTCCTATCTGTCCCTCAGGACCCCATTACCATGAACAAGCTCTGGTTATATTGAGAGTCCTGATACGAAAGTAGCTCCCTTTACTGGGAAGGACCATGATGAAACATAGTTTGCATGTCTCCGAAGGTAAAGGACCGGGTTTTTTAAATTCATAGTTTTTGGCCCCGGAGGAGGAACCTGATTTGCATCGGCTGCCTGCATAATTGCAGCACGCCTGCAAGGTATCGGGAGGATAAACTCTAGCAAAAAAAGTCAATGTTTGCACAAACACCTAACAGAAACTAAGAGACCTGAGAACAGTCTGAGCTTCAGACTCAACCATTTTCAGCTTCTGTAAAAAGCAAAACAATATGGCTGCAGTCGAAACGCCTGCTCATATCTGCTCCCATCAGTCACTGGGGTTCCGCGCTCTTCTAAAATAAGATGATGGCACACGCGCTCTGCTCATTATGTGAACACAAAGACAGTCATTAAAATAAAAAAAGCTTTCATGTCAAACGGTGTCTGCGTGGAAAAGAAATGAGGTGTTTCCTTTGATTCAGCTTAATTCAAGTTATTTGTATAGTACTAATTCACAACAGAAGTCATCTCAAGGCAATTTACAGACAAAGTGAACAAGTTCAGTGCAGTCAAATTAAGTCCAATTATAATCCAATTTATGGTTATGAAGGTTTGAGCTGTAAAGATTTTTGGAAAGCAGTCTGGCTGAAGAGTATCCTCTGATGCAGGATTCACTTTCAGGTCAGCTGTTAGAACCAAAAATGAAATGTCAAATACAAAACAAATGCACACAGATACACTTTTAAAGTCAAAGAAGCTTCATCGATTCATGGTGTCACAAAGTGAACGAAGAGTTTATCATCACTACTAATCCAACATTCATCTTGATGACAATGACTAATAATTGACTTCAAGCCCACTTTGTGATAAAAATTCAAAAGACCTTCACAAAAAATAAATAAATAAGTAAAATTATTATTTTTTAATGGATAATATTTAGACTATAAGCATATATCTACATTATCTTATTTTGTATTTTAGGCACTATTTCCAGGTCTGACCTGCTTTTATTTTATTCATGTGTTCATCTTTGGGTTTTGGGGTTACATTGGTCAGATTTAGTTTTTTTCTTTTAATCCCTGCTCCAGATCCTCCTCCATTTGTTGTATCTGCTTTAACTGCTCTTCTACACTTTTTTGTTCATAGGTAACGGATAGGTAACATCTTCTTCAGCACCTCTCATTCTTTTCAATTTTTGAGACAATGCCAGAAACACCCAGGTCAGCTAACCCCCTGTGCTGTCCCCTCACGTGACATTTTGCAGTTCTCTTCTTGCAGAAGTTTTTGAATATTTGTCAGTATTTGTCAGCACTAGCTGAGCTCTGATGCCATCAAGTACACAAGTATACAGCTGTTCCAGTTGCAGAAAGACTGAATGGTGTCCTCTCACCCTCCAAAGTAACCCCCACCCCCAAGTTCTACTTGCCAAATATGAACTACTAAGTACACAGGCCCATGATTTCTTGGAATTGAGAAACATTCAGAATAATAAGAAGAGTTTAAAGTAATTTCTGAAGTTTGACTATTATGGATAGTTTGTCCTCTTCTCCCATGTTTTCTCTGTTTTATTAAAGCAATGTGGAGCAGTCTAAAGTGCTACCTAATGACAAAACTAACCATGCTAGTGTGTTCACTCTGAACCAAGCCTGAACATTTTATTTTAATAAAGAGATTTAGTAAAATGTTCAAAGATTGGAGCATGGCTGTTCCTTACATAATTAGTGTTATCACACACTTTTTATACAAACACAATATCCCGATGTCACTTTCATGCTTTGCAGTTTCAGATTACTGCACATTCAGATGTGCTCTTGACTTCATTTAAGAGATAAATTCCCCTTTGAAGGGGAATTTTCCAGATGTGTTTCGTGTTGTTTCAGCATTGTGTGTGTGCGAGTGTGTAGATCACAGTGACTCAGTGGGTCCTGGTGTCACCTCAGTAAAGTCCTGGATTCACATTCTTAACTGAGCAGAAGTGTGGATGTCCTCAGGGTGCTCCAGTTTCCTCCCACTCTCAGAAGACTACTCAGCCGTCTCTAAATTATAGAGCTGGGAGTTGCATAAACGTTAAGATTGGGGTATTAAAACCTACTTCATTTAAACCAATCCACAATTGCAGTACAGTAGAACACCAGTCTCTTCAAGCCATTTTGGTAAGTCCATGAGCTTTTGTGATGGCTTCATGAGCCTTTTATATTTTAATTAATTGTTTGTTTGGATCTGTGATGTCTGCCAATGAACGTCGTTTTGGAGCATAACTTCAAAGTCATGTTTTTATCTGTGGCATAAAAAGACAATTAAGAGTGGAAAAAAGTTTAACTTAATTCAGTCCAGTTTATCCTTAATAGTGCATTTGCACAAAACAATTACACCCAGATAAGCACAAAATTAACAAGTGTGAAAGTGCTGAAGAAAAATGGGTGTGATATTTGTACCCAACACACATAAATATTTTACTGCTGTAACCATCTGAAAAGAGGCTTAGCAAAAAGGGAAGACAAATTGGAAAAAAAAAGTGGAAAAAAGGTTCAGTTTGGAGCGACATGTTTACAAAGATCTTTTAGAGATGTGTGGTCCAGTCTGAATAAACTAGTGGGGAAAAAAATGAAGTACATGAATTCATGCAATAAACCTGTATTTGTTAACCGAAACTGTATAGATTGGTTCATCTTCTCCTACTCAAACCTCAAGAAAGTTGGTCTATGGCTTCACTGTGGCTTTTGTAGTTGTTAGCCTCGGCTTTAACTTGAATCGTATAAGAGAGAATACCGAACTGAAATTACAGAATTTACCAAGAACAGGTGAGCCTCAGAGCCAAACATCCAGCCATGCCCACTCAATTCACCCATAATACACATGGTCACCCAACACTTTCGTCTAGAGGTGATTACATCATTCATAAAGTGAGTCAGAGCATCGATGCCAAACAGCTCCACTTTGAACTAATATGTCCAGAGGACCTTGTTCCACAAGTCTTGTGGTTTGCTTACATGAAGTTTTGTGAATGTAAATCGTACTTCCACTTTCTTTGTAGACAGAAGAGGTGTTCTCTTGCAAGTGCTGTCATAGACTTTAACATTTAACATGCTCAACAAGGCCACCTAAATGTGTGTAGCGCTTCTGGGCTTTCATTTTGTTTTTTACATCTTTAATGCCAGAGAGTGATAATAAATGAAAGAAGCATTAATATAACAACATTACAGGGAGAAAGCAGCAGCTAAAACAAACAAAAGTAAGATGACTTCAAGAGATGAGCCACTGGATTCAGGCTGCTTCCCCAAACCTACGTACAGGAAACTAAAACCAAAAGCAGAGCTGTAGAAAGCTCCCTACCCAACCAAGACATAAATATAGCACAAAACAGCCTGGTGGCAAAGAGGAAATGCTGCCCATTTTAGAAAATCTTTAGCCAATAAAATCTGTAAAAAAAAAAAAAAAAGAGATGGTTAGAGGTGATCAAAGCTAATCTGAACAGGTGAGAAAACTATCAACTCTTGATTTGCTTCCACAGTTGAATACATGTTATCACTGTTTAGAAATAGCTTAGTAACCTTTTCCAGATTTATGAGCAACAGCTTCTTCTCTAAAACTATTATGTCTTCTTGCGTGGCTTTCCTGCACTTTTGGGTCAGTGAACTGGTTTATCTGGCAAACAGTTACATTTTTATAAATAAATCATTGGATCATTTGGCCATATGTTCTGGTGACCAGAGGAGCTGAGCTGTCAACCGATCACCATCTGGTAGTGAGTAGGATCAGATGGTGGGTGAAGATCCTGGACAAACCCAGCACGCCTTAACGCGGTTTGTTGGGAACTTCTGGCAGAGCTTCCACCACATCTCGAGGGACCATGAGGACACTGAATCATGTTCCATGCCTCTATTGTTGAGATGAGGAAAAAAACATGGGATTAAAATAAGGAGTACAACGTATCTTGAGTTTGCCACATTTTCTTCTTTTTCCAAGATTTCGTATTGACAGCATGTTCATTCAGACTCAGATTTTCAACTTTTCTTTTACAAGTTGTGCAGCAAATATACTTCCACGCATGTGGTAGCACTGTAATCTCCTCCTCTCAGGGTGTCATCAAACAGGGTGGCTCCAAACAAAATACTATACATCGGATTCTTCATCCCTGCAACGCTGTCTCTGGAACTGTTATTGAAAATGCAGTTGTCAATTCATGTGGGTCCTTTAAAAAAGAAGAAAATAAATTTGATTATATGGTATGTGCATGGCATGGAGGACATGGAAATGTCTTTCAGGCCGACAGTCAGGTGATGAAAATTCAAACCGAGAGCTGACACATCTTCAAGGACCAAGTACACAAGTTCAGTTGGCTTCTATTCCAGCTTCTAAGGACCACTGTGACCTGGATAAAGCTATAAAAGAAAGAAAAAGAAGCCAAGGCTGAATTAATGGAATAAAAGGAATGAAAGGAAAAAAACATGTATGAGATCACCAGCAGCTATCATGAAAAAAGTGTTTTCAGAATAAAATAATATTAATAATAAAGCAACTGACTCTAGCTTTAATGTTAAATTCATTCTGAATGTTTGTGAATATTTCCATCAGATAGCAGATGAATGCTCGGTGAGTTTATGTGGCTCAGTCTTGGTACATGTGACAGGATCATCAGTTAAAGCCACTAAACTGCCTGCATCTAGTGAAAACGCTGCACTGAACACTGCAGGCTTCAGCGGTGGAGGCAAGATGAAGGGAAGGTCAGTGAGAACAAATGAGGCCACTCTGAATCGTAGCTATGATGTTCAAAAGCTGACCTTCAGCGGTAATCTCGGCTAATGAGGCTAATAAAGCCTTCTGATGTCCTCCATTGTCTCAACCTCCTCTCAGCTCTGCTAATCACATCCTCCCCAAACATTTTCTCATTTTTTGACAATAAGGCTGATAGATGTGGAGGTCATTTATCACCGCGGTGACTGCGTAATGCTATCAGCTCCTGGCAGCAGGTTTAATCATCCTCTTATGGATAAAGCTACTGCTACATTATCCAATACTGCACATCTTGCAGAGAAGGAAATGTTATTAAAAAGCTGCAAAGGTGGTAGATTGTGAGAGTTGCTAAGAGGAGCTCTCGGTTTCAATCTTTGAGGGGCTGCATATCTCAAAGTACAATGAGAAAGGTGTATCATCAAAGCTAAAACTCCAATAACCTCCAAAACCAGCCAAGCCGGGACGCTCATATATCATACATATGATGCAGCAAAGCGAACCTGCACAAAACTCTGACAGTTAAATGACCTGAGCATGCTGTGTAAAAGCATTTTAGCAGGAAACAATAACCTCTAATCCTCCAGGAATGCAGTCAGGCAAATCCATGGCTGTTGTGTGAGTGTGTGTGTGTTTTCTCCTGAATGCTCAAACACAAAAGGTGGAAAATCAGAAATCCCTCACATCTCATTCAGAAAACATGAGAAGGCTGACCCTGACTCCGATCTCATACAGCAAAAGTTACAGGGGAAGAAAAAACACTCAAATAAAGAGAAACCATACACTTCCATCATGCGAAATATATCTTGGAGCAAACAAAATTAAAATGAATGAACAACAGTTAGCACCTGCACTCATGATACTGTGCTGAAAAATATGTTTTATGAATAATAATAATAATAATAATAATAATAATAATTGTCTACAATGAGGCTGAAAACTGAAGCTGTTCTCATCTGTCCTCTCTGTGGGACGTCTGAGGGGGGACACTCCTGGACACCCGTTCTCACATTTAGCTTTAAACTCTTGTTTGACTATAGATTTGTTGTTTAAACAGAACACTCATTCCCAGTTCATTCAGAGACACTTCAAGCCTTTCAGACAAATAAAATTTAGAGTATTTCAGAAAGAAATGCATTTGGACCCTTTGGGGAACTCTTGTTAGTTTTCTCAGCAGCAAAGTAAAATTTGTATGTCTTCTGTGTTGGCCAAGAGAGAGCAATTCAAATAAAGAAATTTAAAAAACACCAGAATATTAAGAAAACAGCTTAAACAATTTAATGTGTAACAAATACTTACAAATAAAGAAAATAAGGTAATGGTCTAAACAAAAAACTCATCAAAATAGCTCAAACCACAACTGAAATGTTTCTAGGGAATTATAAACAGTGACGCACCTGGCTGCTGTTTAAAGCTCTGAGATTTGTGAAGTTTTAATGTTTGCTTTCTCAGAATTAAAGCTTTTTGTTTTAAAATATAACCAAGAGCAGGCAGCTTATTTGCTCTTTTTGTACAACCGTATGTGTCGTTTGTTGGTTGAGGCTAACTTGACTTGGCTGCTGTTTAACTAAACCAGAATAGTTAAACCTGAAGCTGAAGGACCAGATTATCTGACCCAACTGTAAGATTGGCCCAAAATAAATATTAACCCTTCAAGGTGGGCACAGTCTACGAAAAACTGACTGCTCTATGTACAAAATTTTATTTCTCATCCACCAACAAATTAGATTTATTCAGTGTCATAAATAAAGGACATTTATTGATTGGAACATTGAAAAGAGACCTTGAGAAGTTTATTGAAGAAGGCTAGCGCTCCAAATCAGAACAATGCCCATAAGATTATTTGATTCAGTGCGGCACTGGTGACCAGTTTACTGAAGCTGCACAGTCAAACACAAGGATGCATCCTGACGGAGGACTTTAACAGCAGGTTCTACGAGCCCAGACCCAGTAGTCCCAAGAACCTAAAAGCTTTATGGAAGTAGATGAAGGGCAAATGTGCACTGAACCTCGAAACAGTCAGAGGGTAAATGTCACTGCTTCTTCTAAATCTACACCAGAAGACAATCAGGACATGGAGAGCCATCCCCCCGCAGGACAAGTCCAGTCAGACAAATTGTTGCCTGTGTAATGATCCTGCGTAATAAATATCAGACTATTAACATGTATTTTTCAACTGGTCTTTAATTTACAGCGAGTAGATGAATGTGTAAACAGACATGTATGTCTCCTTATGTGAAAAACATCACAATATGTGGTTGTTTAGACTTTTCCGAAGACACTGCAACTGAGATCAAGCTAATCAAACCACAGTGCAGTGGGGTTTCAAGGTCATGTGACCATCTTATGTCATGCAGTTCAACACTAGATTAAACTCTAAACCTCAGCTAAGCCAGCAGAGGTGCAATCGGTCCTATTTGTTCTTTGTATTTGTTTACAGCTGTGTTGTTTTTTTATGAACAGCAGTGATATTGCTAACATCTATCATGGAATGTGTAAGAATATACCACACAAAATTAAGACTATTGTGTGGCCACTGACCTTTGTAGTCCAGTAAACTATAATCTCTTGAACCATCTCAGAACTAGAGCTGATTGCTTGGGAGCATTCATTTGTTGAGGAAAATGTAAATTGTGAAAACCCAATGGTGAATGTGGTTGTTTTGCTTTAGGGGAAACGTTGCCTTGCTTCAGGTCTTTCGTTGTTTATAGAAACATTACCATTATTGTCCCGAGTGTGTTTCATATTTGCAGCTGTTTTTTTACTTGCATGAGTGGTGAGTATTTGGAGATAAATAATATATAATATAATAAAATAGACTCTTTTTTGTTATAGTGCATTGATTCATCCCTTCGATCTGAAACACCATCAGTTAAATAAGAAAATAAAAGTGTTTTCAATAAAAACAAAATTGCAGGAAAGAAATTAATAAAATTTGCAACACGTCTTTGTTGGAATGTATCTGTAGTACATATATTTGAAAAGCTTTTCATAGTTCAATGTGACAGAAATATTTGCAGCAATCCTGCTCTCAAATTAATTAAGTTTTTATTTTGATGGTGTTTTACATATTTACGTGTGCTTTCCTAAACCGCAGCATTTTCAGTCTCACAGGAACCATTAAGTTCATTTTGTTGGTTTTCTGATTCTCAAAGTACATATAGTTTTTGAACTTTCTCAAAAAATGAGTGTAAATGAGGGAAAAAGGAAAAGCAATAACAAAATATCACAGTATATTGCGTTGTTCATTATTTTGTCATGTTTGTTCTTGTACATAATCATATATATTTTAGCTAATTTATGAAACTGTACAGTGATCTGACATAACACAAAAGTTCACTCAAATCATTCTGTGTGCGAGCAATAAGAACATTTATTTAGGTGATATTTTACCTTCCAAGTCACATATGTTAAAGTTTATAGATGTTTTATAACACAGGTATTGTATAAGCCACAATATACTTGTGGAGAGGCGGAGCTCCATTCTAGACTGGGATCATGTGACCTCCAGAATGGAGCTCCACTTCTATGTCAAACAAGATTGACTATAAGCTTTTTTTTTTTTTTTTTTTTTTTTTTTAAATTTCCGGCAGTCACTCTTCCATATCTCTTGCTTATACATCCTTATATATCTGTAGATATCCTTACATTATCTAAACAACAATGTAAGGATAATTTGAAATAATTGTGGGACCCAGTTTTTTTTCCGTCTCTTTAGTATTGATTACACTCTGCCAGACTGATAAACGGCAGTTTGGATTAATATTTGCGTGTTAAATCTGGGGAGTCATGTTCCGTGAATGAGAAACTAAGCTCCCTCGAAGGCACAATTTATGAGAGATTCCAGGTGGATCTTGCTGGATAATTGGTAATTTACACCAGTCTTTCCTACCACAAGAATTACTTTCAGGGACAGTTTTAGAAATGAATTTGTGTAAAGGCCCTCTCCTCTCTGTCACTTAAACTGTTCTTCTGTTTCAGGGTTTCCGTGGCTTCCTCAAAAGGCCTCACTGGAGTTGTCCATCACGTGTAGATTTTACTCAAAGGGCATTGTTTCATCCTGCTGTAGTGGAGTAACTTTACCTTGGAGGAAAATGAATAACTTTTCCATTTCTGTGTTTAATGAAGTTGAGGGTGAGGAGTTTTGACATGACACCAACATCCCAGACAAATAGAAATTGTCCTGCAGCAGAAATCCGACTGGTGAGGACTGACAGCACACAATAGAACAACTACTCTTCTTTTTTTATTATTTTGAAGAGGCTCTAAAGGTGCACAAAGATGAATTTTTATGATAAAATTCTGCTCTGAGCTTCAGAGACCACATCAGCATGATGCTGACGAAAAAAAGAGAGAGACAAAAAAAAAAAAAAACAGGAAAAGGGATTCAGAGTTTGTAGAACATTTGAGTCTAAAATCTTATCCAGTAGTGAATATCTCATTCACACTTGTGATGTTAACTCTGGTTGACCTGCAGTCTTTGGGTCTGACTGATAAAGAGCAGCTGAGATCTTTCCAGCAGGTGGTCCACCTCTGCAGAGGACTTCTAAAGCTCTGTGAGGAGGACAGGTTGGGTTCCAAGTCACCTCCCTGATTACAGAAATCTTTTTAATCCAACTGTAATCTGCTCCTCAGTTTCACCACAGATGTTTATTGAAGGCTCTTTTCAAAGGGGGTAGAGGGTGTCAAAATAAAATGCATAATATTGTTTATTTAATGTGTGATTTTAAAAAAATGTAGTTCTATTAAAATATGCAAATCTACTCATGTATGCGTACATGATTTTCACCTGTTTCCTTCTTTCCTGCAAAGTGAGGCCAGGTTAACTCTAGATGGTGAAATAGTGGGCGTGTTACTGTGAAGGAATATCTCTGCAACTTAGGAATTCAGCTTACTGCAGGTGGATATAAGCAATAAACATACAAAACACAAAGTTTACATCTACTGTTGCACAGCGTCATTTTCTGATAAAACACTGTATTTATGTTATCATTGGAAAAGTTGCATTAACAGTGAAGCTGTGCATTTTAAACTTGTTTCAAGTCTTTTCTAAACATAAACAGGACACTATGATGACTACCAAAACACTGAAGGATATTTACTTTTATAATTTTATAAAAGTAAAGAAATGAACTGCACAAGTTGTGTTTTTATTTATCTCTGAAATATCTTAATGCTGCGTCACTTGGGAGATTATGTAACAAATAAAATCACATCAGAACCACAGAAAATAAGTTCCTTGATTACCATGGTAACAAGTGTGGCTGGACATACAGTTGATGACAACACCACTTAAATTATTTAAAATTTTTATAACTATCATCAAGAGCTCTTTTTCCTCCCTAAATCTAATCAAGTGAACAGTTAAAATAGGAGCAGACATAATCTAAAGAGCAAGAAATTAAATGCAGAAATGTAGAAAAACAGGATGTTTTGGTTTGAAGTCTCTTATCTGTTCATTAGTGCCATTGTCACCTTCTTTGTACACAATAACATTATCTGAGTCTTTATATTTCCTCAGTTGAGGTCGTCTTCTCCAAGACAAACCTGCTAATTAACTGTGCAAAGGCGTTATTTAGTGATAGCACTGCATAATATGTTTTTAACGAGGTATTATTTCACTTTTATCTGTTGGATCATTTTGGGGAATAAAGCAACCAGAGTTTTCACCTCTCGGCCAATGACCTGATGAGAACTTTGTTGGTTTTTTGTATGTTTATTTTGTTGATTCTTGGGCGGTTTATCTGTAAGTACGGAGTTTATCTCGAAGACAGCAGAGCTTTCATGAAACCCTGATGAGGGTGTGAGCAGGGGTTGGGCCACTTCCTGAGTCTGATAATAAACTGCAAGCTTTTCATTTTCGTCCAGATCAACATTGTGCTTTTATGGAAGGTTTGTTGTTGTTGTTGTTTTCTTTCAACCCTACTGCTTCAGTGGGGTTTCACTCAGAGCGTAAGTGGTAAACAGGTGTTAATAATCATCCAGTCTCATTGACTTGATCACCAGCAGGTGTGCAGATCTCTAAAAGCAGATTTTTTTGCACCTTTTGCTGGTCTAGATTCTATGTGTTTACAAGGTGAGGAGAGAAAGACATAAGCAATGATTGTAAAAAAGCAAGTGCTGCTGCAAATTAATCTAGAAAGTGTCATCAAAGCATTTCCAAACAATTTTATAGTTGTAATTCTCAGTATCATGTCTGAAGAACACCAAACAGAACATTTCCTCAGACTCTCTGTCAACCACTGAGGTGGAGGGGTGATGGTACCTTGCAGTGATTGACTGAACCATGAACTGTTCTTTATGCCGGAGTATTCTTGAGGTAAATGTGAGGTCATTTGTTTGTTTGTTCAGAAAGGGGTCATGAAACAAAACAATAATCCAAAGCAAAGCAGCAAATCTACACTGCGATGATTGGAGAGAGCAAGTCAATGTCCAGACCTCAAACTGACTGAAATGCTGAGTTGGTTACAGACCCTTCTCTAGAAACCTCAATGAACCGAAGCGACGATCAAATAAATCAGAATGAGCCAAAATTCCTCCACCGGATAAATCATGAGAACCAAATAAAATCATAAGAAAAACAAAGTGATGTAAAAGCTGCTGAATTAACTTAATATAAGCTTCATTTCTCTTTTGGCTTCATATTTGTTCAATAACCTGGTGGAAAGTGTCATCAAACCATTTCCAAACAATTTTATAGTTTAGCCTTACACGTTGTTGGCTGTATTTGTCTTTTACTAAAACTAATGACAATCAGATGATGTTTAATGTCTTCACATAAACATAGAACTAAAAGAAGAGGTTTGAACTTTTGCACTATAACTGTGATATTTGACCAACACCTTCACAAGATGTTTCCATTTTTTATCTGATGATAATTATCTTAGTTTATATTTTCTCCACTTCTTGCTTCTTAAGTTCTCAATTTGAAAAAGACATGCTTTAAAGGAAGTTTACTACAAAAAATGGTAGTTTTCTTTCAATGTTTTGTTTCATTGAAATGAAGGCCTGGATTTTGTCATGTCTTAAATAAAGTCAGTACAAGAGATCAAAAGTACAAATGTGTTGGGGTTTTTTTTGTGGTGACATATTCCTTTTTAGGATCTTGAGCTGTTCAAAAACTTTGTAAAAAGCATTCTGAATGTCCTTACAGCAGATGATGTTTCGATTTCTTTCAGCAGTTTGTCAGCAGATTTAGCCAGATTGTGTTTGTGACTGAGTGAGAACACAGTGCGGTTGTACTCTTGACAATTTTAATTTACAGCGGTTCAAGAGGGACTGGACTTTCTAAAAGTTAAACTGATTTATTGTCTGGAGAGGTCTCTTAAATTTGAATTTATTCACACTTTCCAAATGAAATCATTCTGAAATTGATTCTGTTGGTTGTAGAAGAAAAGGTAAATGCAAAGCATAGAAAATTTTAAAAGCATTGAACATAATTCTTTTTTTTTTTTTTTAAAGCCCCCCAATTTAAGAGAGGTCTTTTTGCAATCATTTTCATTGTGTTTTTGCTTTGTGCTGCCTCCACTGATGGTCAGACGTGATTGTTGCCATTCATCATTTTGTACCTGCCTGAGTCAGAGCCACATTCATCACTTCCCTCCTGCCTGAGCAGAGCCGGGCTGCAGAATCCCAAAGCCTGAGTGGGAAACAGAAAATCACAGTGATTGAATGTCAGGGGAAGCACATGTCAAACTGCTATTGGCCTGGAATGACACACAGGCCCTTCGCTTTGTCCTGTCACTTTAAATGGGTAAGTGACCTTCAGAATAAAAGCACTACACCATTACCGCAGTGCCGGGATGGTCTGATGGTGAATGCTGACAGATGAGAGCTGAGCTGCTGAGGCCTTCACAAGCACTCAGATCATTAAGATGTGACCACCAGCAGCAATCTTGTTGCCATGACGGCTTTGATGAATTTGTTGCATTGGAATCCATGCAGACTAGAGGCTTGTGATACGAAGCGTTGGTGAGGTAATTTCAGAGCTTCTCAGGGTCACAACAGGGGTTCACTTCTCACCTGGTTACATCACCATGGCAGCCAATGCATATCTTTTTAGAAATGCTTTAGATTAAGTTGGAGTGCCAGATAACTTTGCTCTACAGAATCATCTGAAAAGTGAACCAACAAAAACTGATTGACACTCCAGTCACTGCTGTGGGTTGTTACAGGCTTTTGTCCACCATCAACAGTTTACCTGGTTTTGGTCAAACAAATCAAGGTGTGATGGTTGTGAAACCCTACCAGGGTAAGAGGTTCAAAGCTGCATCCTAAGTGTTGTAAATGTGAAACCTTTTTAGATTAGACCCCCAGTACCTTCACAAAATAAAGAACTTGTGTTTATGAGCTCTGGGCAGTGTAAATGTAAAGAGGGTCTTGGGGGTGTTATTTCCACTGTGCTGCCTAAAGCCAAGTTGAGGAAAGGGAAGAGGAGTCAGGAGGCGTTTTTGAGCGGTACTGCATAATACCATGGCCCCTCTGTGTTTTTGGATGGCTTCACTGGCTTCACCAACATCTGAAGAGGTTGCTGATGCAGCACTGGGTGCAGGAGATGGAGCAGGTGCCAGATACAAGTTACCTCAAGGGGCAATGGGATTTGTGGAGTGGCTTCCCCCAAATCATGTAGCACAAGCTGTAATATGACCAGTCCAGTCTTCCTCTGCCACTCCTGATGTTGTGTTCATTAACCACAGAGACCTTCTTTCTTAGGATCTTCAGGTTGTTAAAGACATCAGTTTTGGTTCTTGCAAAGCTGCAGTCTTTCATTTTAGTAGCCAGTTTCTCTGACAATGGAGCATCTTTTTCAGTTGCCTGTCATATGCTGGTTTATGGCATCCTCGGCTCTGAGGATGAGGAGCTTGCGGACCTCCTTGTCTTATTATTAACAAATCCCACCAAGGTCCTGCTATCCCAAGTCAACCTAATTACCTCAAACATGACCCGTGTTTAAGTGTACGCTTAGAGGTGGGTTATTGACAGGGCCGGCTCGATGAGGTAAAAAATTTCCTTATCCCATATGTGGTACAAGGATGACACTTAACGTTGAAAAAAGCTCAATGTGTCATAAGCATAAGTAAAACTGTAAATGCAGGATTTAGAGCCATGTAAATGAGATAAGAGGTTTTTCAAAAAGACTGCCTGAAAACTGGAGAAAGAAAATATATTGTACACTTAAACTGATGAGTAACTGAATACTCAGCTCATGAGGTGAATAAATGGAGAGAATAACAACATAAAACAGGACTATATCTACAAGGATGCAGGCGTCACAGTCCACAAAGACCCATGAGGAGATAGCAGAGGAGGTTTTAGAGACCATCACCACATTTGACTTTCACCGATGAGCCTCAGAGATACAGACGCTCAGAGCACTGGACTGCTTATCTAAAGCAGACAATAATTAAAATACTGAAGCTTGAACTTGTTGCCTCCACAAGACTGGGGATTTACCAGTTTTGCTGTTACTTGTTCCCACAAGTTACAACAGAAATAATGAATCTCCATACGTAAGAACACGTTAGTGAAATCATTCATCCAATCAACGTTTTCCTTCCCACATTCGTCAGCAGCAGTTGTGTTGCTTTTAGTCAGGATTACGTTTGTTAAATCTTTAACAGTTAAAGATTATAAATCCAGTTCTTCTCTGTCTCAGTTCTCATTCTTGATGGGACTAAAATCAGACATTTTTCATTTCAGCACCCAACTGAATGTCTTTCTTGGAAGCTGTACAACAAATAAATGTCTGATATCTTCCAGTGAAGTCACATGACTGAAGACAAAGATGCTTTGATTTCCAACGAGGTCAGATAACATTTGTAGTGTGACCTATCCTTCCGAGTTCTTGTTCGGTGTTAATTATGTTTACAGTGTGATGATGCAACATGAACACTTCAAGGTTCACCTCAGTAACAAACACGTTAATAGCTTCAGGGTAAAACAAAAGTGCTGCTTTACTTTAGTATTGTATAAGGTCAGACCTGGTAACATGGACATGTCACTTTGAAAATAATAGAAAAATGTGTGTAGTGGTGGTTTCATAAAAGTAGTGGCAAATGTAAAAAAAACCAAAATGCAATGATTTGCAGTTGTATTCATGATGTAAGATAGAAAACATCTCAAATGTTAAAAACTGAGTAAATGTACTATCTTAGAACAAAAAATAAGTAAATATTAGGGTAGCAAACTGCTGGACTAGTGTGATGTTGACTACTACAAAGCCAAACCTTTGGAACTGAATCAGGATGTGGTTTAGTGGATATGGATCCTCTTCCTCAAAGATGCAAGACTTTTCCATATATGCTGCTTTAAAGTCTGTATTTAGCTTCCAGCATTGATGTTTTCTTGCGAGTTGCCTACTCTGTAGACCAGGGGTCTCAAAGTCGGGTCCTCGAGGACCACAGTTCTGCATGTTTCAGATGTTTCCCTGCTTCTTCACACCAAGATACAAATGACTGTGTCATTAACACAGTTGTGCAGCCCTTGGTGACAAGCTGATGACGATCTTTAATTTGAATCAGGTGTTGCTGCAAGGATACATCCAAAACGTGCAGGACAGCGGCCCTCGAGGACTGGAGTTCGAGACCCCTGCCGTAGACACTAAAGCACCTCTACGCCATCAGAAGAGCAGGATTTTGAACTGAGCACTGATGACAAGTTGTCTGGAGGATGTGGCGTTCACGGTTTCCAAACAGCATTTGAAATTTGGATTTGTGTGACCATAGGACAGTTTTCCACTTTGGCTGAGTTCACTTTAAAAGACTTTGAAACTACAAAGTGTTTCAGGATTTGTAGTTTTTCATGTGACAGGTGAGCCTCTACCTATGTTTATTTCTGAGACTCTGCTCTTTAAAAAAAAAAAAAGAAAGGGAAAAAAATATTCATGCCACTCCAGTTAGAAACCTTCAGCTTTTAACTGACTTGTTGACGGTTGTAATAAAATCTCCAAACACAAATTAGTGATGTTAACTGAGGAAACATCCGACACCATCACTCAGGTGACCCACCTGAAGTTGATCAAGCCTCAGCTTGCATATCTGCAGGTTTTTTGGCCTTGCGTCGTTAGAGATGCTCCTCTTTACCTTCACCAGTGATGCTGAGCACAGTGAAGCCTCTGCACCCTACGATTAACAATGAATTAGTTGTAGATGTTCCTCCAGGTGTATTTTTGTGCTCCAAGTTATTTTGCCTGCTTTTTGTTGCCCTGTCCCAACTTTTTCGAGACATGTTCCAGTTGAGAAATTTAAAATGTGTCAATATTTTCCATGAAATGGTAAAATGTCTCACTTTTCTTTTTTCTGTTGTGAATAAAATATGGGTTCATGAAATTTGCAAACAATTGCATTTTAATGGAAGTTCACACACCAACCAAACTGTTTTGGCATCATACAATCAGCCATTCAGAAGAATCAGACGGATGGCACTGTGAAACAAATAAGCTTTTCTCCTCCATGGTTCAACTAATGTTTTTTTTTCTTTAGGTTTGAGTCAAATGAAACCTGCATTTTTTGCTGTCTGTAGGTTTACATTGAAATGTTTTCCACTGCTTCTATCCAGTAGCGTTTTAACACAACAGAGCTTGACACAAATATTAATGACAAAACAAGTGAGTATTACAATAAAGTGACAGCTGCTGTCAGACAGAGATCATCAAGCAGCAACCATGGTAGACCTGCATGTTAATCTGCTCCCTGGTCAGCAGCAGCCGACCTTTTCTCACAACCAGAGATAAATAAGGAGACACCTGGATACTCTGAGATACTGCAAAGCTTTGCTTTTCACGTCCGGTAACATCAAAGCGGGCTCAGTGGGACATGTGACCAATACAAATGAGTAGAGACCAACTTTATCTTCACATTTTTGATTTCAATTTTTTTTTTCTTTGATTTCAGAGCCCACCGGCCGTCTTCTAATTGTGTTTTATTTATGTGTATGAATTAGTTGAGCTGGATTTTAATCCCAGACACAGCGTTGTTAAGAGTTCAACCTTCCCCGTCATCTCTGCTGCTGCGTTATCAGGGCACCTTTGATGTAATATAACTGCCCCGCTGTCACTTATCTTCTGCCCTTCAGAATAATGACGTTGGAGATATATGGTTGTTTGTGAGCTCAGGTCCTCTGAGCCTCTGAACTACGCTTCTCCATCTCTGTCCATCGTGGTGGTGCTTAAGCACCTCAGAGACAGTCATCTTAGCCGAGGACACGGTGGACAATGTTTGTTTTCATAGAATATATTTATTCTTCGAAAAGACGTTTTTCTTCTTCTCCATGTCTCCACTGCTTTGTGAAGTTCATTGAAGCATTTTTAAACAATTATTTATTGCATGTGTATTCACATAATTGCATTTGACAGCAATTTAGGCCTATATTTCAGAGGGAAATGTTTTATTCCACATACACTTCAGAGATTTAGCTTTTAGTTACTTTGCAGATTGAAATTTCCAATAAAAGTGCAGGTGTTATTTGGAATGCATACATTTTAACCTCCACCAAGGAGTTTGTATTTTTGTTGTTTTAACAGCCATTTATATTTGGAAATCTGAATCTGTTGTGGGACCTCAGTGTCCCTCCTTGTGTGGATGTGAAATGCCTGCAGCAGACTTTGCTGCTGTTATTTAGTGCAGCGGGCTCTTGTGTTCCTGGATTTATCGTGCGGTTGGTTACAGAGGAGAGTTTTTCCCATGATCCCACATTAAATAGCTCCATGTTGCACTTGTTAGCTGTGACAGTGAATCGTTAACTTAATCCTTTCAGGCCTCCCCCCAGCAAAGATGCACTTTTTGGGCTCATGTGGGGCCACTGTAGTCAGAAAATGAAGCCCGCATGGGTCCAATAGTGGTGCAGGAGACATTTTTGGCCACGTAGTTGTGTAGTATGGGACCCAGATGGACTCTGTATCTGTTAAACCAGAGGGGCTAATCTTGGTTTTCTCCAGGTTTTTGTGCATTAATTGACAGTATATATAAAAATATACATGATATATAACTCAGAACCTGTGTGTAAAACAAACAAATACAATCAGTTACACATGTGCAAAGGCTAATACCCTATTTTAATCTTTCAAGATTTTTTGTGTTTTTTGTATATAATTGTCAAATGTAATCTCAGATTAATAATTATGTACAACTTTTTCACAGATTCATAATTCAACAAAAATTAAGCCCCCCGCAAAAAAAAGAGAAAAAAAGACCTGCAGGCACTCATAAGTACCACCTTAATTTCATACATAGACCCACTTTTAGCAGCAACAATTTGAGGTTTTTGTCTCCCATTTGATTTTTTCAGTATCTCACATATTTGTGGAGGAATTTTGGCAATTTCCAACATTGCTTCAGTTCTGTGAGGTTTTTGAACATTTACTCTATGCTCAGATCTCTGAAGGTTCCACCACGATATTTCAGTTAAATTAAGGTTTGGACTTCGACATGAGGATTCAAAGATCTTGTTCGTTCAGTCATTCTGAAGTACATTTCATACAACACGCTACAGTATCCACATTTTGACCAAGCCTTAACTGTCAATCACATGATCTAACATTTATCTCCAGAATTGTCTGGTCTACAGATGAGTTGATGATCCACTCAGTGACAGAAGGATGTCCAGGTCCTGTAACTGAAAACCAGTCCCATACTATCACCACTCCGCTGCCGTGCTTGACAGGGGGTTTGAGGTATTTTAACTGAAATACTGCTTTTCTCCGAATGTGTTGCTGACTTCATTCATTTATTATGTTGACAATGTTAAAGTTGATATTTGTCTAATATTGAAATCCACTACAACTCTAGATGATGCCAGTCACTCACCAGGTTATTACTGTTTAACTGTTTGAAACTATTTATGTCTCATAGCTGTAAATTAAACCACTTTTTTCATTTTTGGAAATATGATTTCCAAAAATTATAACCATTATTCTCTTTATTCTTCCATTCCCAGCTCTGTTCCTGGTGTATTTTTAGTTTTAATAACATCCTAACTCTAAATGCAGCTGCAGGCTGTTTCTCACATAATCCAGGGTTTCAAGTTGTGGAGAAAATGCAGGAAATTAGTTTTTAGTTATTTATACTTTTCTGCAAAGATGCAGGTGTGTCTGACATGTAACAGAATCTGCTGATATTCTACACCACATTACAATTTTCTGAAGGAAAGTGCTGTTCTGAGCACTGCCTCAGACATAATTTTATTACTTAAACATGTTTTATTGACCTGACATCAATACTAACAAAAGAAAAGCAGGATAATGCAAAAATGAGCACTTTGCAGCAATTGTTACAACCTCCACTAAAGTACACTGTGGCTGGGTCATAGTTTCTGGTTTCAGTAGAAATTATTTTTGCACTTTCCGACAAGAACAAGACATTTTTCAAGGTTTTCTTATTCTTATTTTCCTTTTCAATGAGGAGCTGTCCAGTGCTGAAGCTGCGGCATCATCCTTTAGAACCACCGCTGGCTGAAGCTGCAACAAAGAAGTTTGTCACACTCTCCCACAATGTCACATTGGTTGCAAGGGACACAATTTCATTTACGTGTGCATGTGGGTATCAAAATTATTACATATAGATGCACAGAATCTATTTTTGTGTCACAAAACAACAGATTATAAACATTGACAGTTGGAAAAAAATCTCTGGAGGTTGGAAGAAGTATCTCACTTTAATTGTGAAATTTGGCTTTAGTGTTCAGTCAATTCAATTCAAAATACTTAATTATTGCTCTGGCCATGATTTCATTCTCTTCAAAGATTCACTTTAGACTTTTGTTGGTGTGGGCAGGAAGGATCTTTTGTAGCGGTCTAAAAGATCTTTTGTAGAGGTCTGAAGGACCTCCTGTAGAGGTCTGAAGGATCTCCTGTAGAGATCTGAATGATCTCCTGTCTGTGTTGCAGTGGATCTGAGGAAGTCTCTGACTGAAGACATTCTGAATCACTGTGTTGTGAAGAAGATGCTCAGGTTTCTCCATGTTCTTCTTCATTGCATGAAGTATCCTCCTTTGCACAATCATCTCCAGAAGCTCCAGAACAGTCTCCAGAACAGAACCAGCCTTCTTTATCAGTTTGTTTGGTTTCTTTACATCACTAGCTGTGATGCTGTTCCCCAAATAGATGACTGCAGATATGACTGAACTCTCCAGAAAAAGATATTTAGTATCTTGGTGCAAATGCTGGAGGACCTAAGCTTCCTTCATAAGTAAAGTCTGCTTTATCCTTTCTTATAAACAGCATCAAAATGTTTCTCTAGTCCAGTTTTATTGTCCAGATGATCACAGAGGTATTTATTCTCCTCCACCTCCACATCTTCTCTCATGATGGAAAAAGTAGTGTGTCAGAACTCCCTTATAGTTTGTATTTCTGGCAGAGGCTTTTTTATGCAAATTGCTTTAAAGCTGTCAAGTTTATGCAAAAAGAAAATAAAGTGTGAAAATAAAGTCTAAAACGATCTTCATGATGATTAAGTGTTTTTTTTAATAAATGCATCTTTTACTCAACAGAGCAAAAGATGTCAAAATGGATTTTGTTTTTTTGTGTATTTGTTTGGGTTTTTTAATAGTAAAAACAAATCTCATTGACACAGTACACAAAAACTCCAGATCTAAAAAAATATGGTGGAAATTATTATTTAAAAAATGGCTCATGAGAAGTCTCCATCCTGCAAAGCTGATCTTTCAACATTGATATGAAAAAGTTGAACTTTATAGAAGAAAGATGGTCATTTTCTATTAGAGGAGTTTATTTCTCAAAGAATTCAAGCTGTCAGAGACGTTCTGCCTGTAATCATTCTAGTTTAGGATTCCATCATATTTTGTCAGCAGTCTTACAGAGATTTTTATTTCGGTGACTTCATGTTTGCTTCCAGACTGTGTTGAATTTTTCATTGCTCTTGTGTTGTAGCTGGCTGGGATCAGACGTGTGTTGTGCACCACTGGTCAACTCTTCTGTAGTATTTGGGCTCTGAACCAGTGCTTCATGCTTACACCAGGGTTTTTACTCCACTGAAGCTACACCGTTCCGCTCTCATGAGGATAAAAGCCTCTGACTGAATGTAATATGTGTCAGATTCGATTTTAACACGGTGTAATGGCAATGAGGAGGAGATTTCCAGCATTTTGTAAATATGGAAAGTAATTTAGTTGGTTTAATTGGATATTTGGGAGCTCATAACTGTTCATCACCATAGCCTGCAGGGTTTTGATTGTTTTACAGGCCTGAAATAGCTTATTTGATGTTCCATCTGGTTTAATTCACTTATTCATTTGTTGCAGTGTTCCTGTTATGGATTTTCTTTTAAATGAAAGAATAAAAGCAGTGTTTATGTAAATATGTGTGCAGTGGAGTGCTTATTTTGGTGCCATTTTTGGCATGAGAAAGCTCGACACTCTCTGACGGTAAAATGTTCTGAGTCTGCACCTGGAAAAAAAAAACAGAAAACACTGGCCTTCAGCTTGTAGCAGAGCTGCAATCCTGACTGTTGAACACTTCAAGGCCGCAGCGGGCTGATGAGGCTTGTGTACACTCAGTCGTGCAGGCTGTGGAGCCTTTTTCTTTGTCTGAGCTTCAGGGCTTTGGAAGCAGGCTGACTGCTGAGGCTGCTGCTGACAAACCCAGCTACATTCTCCCTGCAGCAGCTGCGAGAGCGCACGAGAACTGATGACGTTCTGCTGTAGCTGCTGGAAGATGCCCAGAGCTGCTGAGACATCCTCTGCAACCAATGACGAGTCCCTGCAGGCTTTCCTGTCCCTCCATTTGAGCTTTGGCTTCATGCTTTGATCATTTGTTATGTCCATCCGTCCTTTGAAAAGTCAGACATAGTCTCTTTTTTTTTTGCCTCAGTGGGCCATCCTTGTTTTTCACACTGACATGCTCCTCCTTGGATTCAAACTTCAGAGGTTTCCTGTTTTTTGTGGTTGTTGGGGTGTAAATCATTCATCAGCCCATCAGAAAGCAGGCCCTCTCCCTTTAGAACTGAATCTGATATTTTTCACTTTCAAAGACTTCAATTCTGCCTCGTCTCTCCTAAACATGTCCATCAACTGTCCAAACACTGATCTCCAAAAACAAAGAATATGTCAAAGTTGGGATGTTGTGTAAAAACTAATTAAAAACAGATATATTTTTATTTACAGTAGAACACACAATTCATATTAAATGTTGAAAGTGAGACATTGTTATATTTCAAGAAAAGTATCAGCTAATTTTGAATTTGATAGAAGCCACATATTTAAAAAAAAGTGAAAGATGGAAACAAAAGGCTGGGAAAGTAAGTAGCGCTAAAAAAAGCAACTGGAGGAAGATCAACGACTAAGTAGGTTAACAAGTCAGCGACATGACTAATGACTAATGATATGACTAAAAGAGCGTCTTAGAGAGGCGGAGTCTCTCAGAGGAAAAGATGAGCAGAAGATCACCAATCTGCCAAAAACTGCAACTGAACCATTTCAGAATAATGCTCCTCAGTGAAAATTTGCAAAGATGTTTTGCTTTCATAATCTGCAGTATATAATACCATCAAAAGATTTTAAGAATCTGGAGAAATCTCTATGCACACGGGATGAGGTCCAAATACTTTACAGGATGCCTCTGGCAGCACAGCTTTAAAAACAGAAATCACCACAGGGGTCAGGAACATCTCTGTCAATCTTTGTCCACAAACACAGTTGGACATCCATCCATCCACCCATCCATCCATTCACCCATCCATGTGTCCATCTATGCATCTGTCCATTTGTCCATCTATCCATCCATCTCTCCGTCCATCCATCATCCATCTCTCCATCCATCTGTCCATCTGTCTATTGACTTCCACTTATCCCTGTTCAGGTCTCAGCTGAAACAAAGAGTCTCACTCTACAAAGGAAACTCATTTCAGCATCTGAGATCTGATCATTTTGATCACTACTGACGGTTGGTGACTAAAGGTGAGGGTCCAACTGTAAAATCAACCAGTCACAACACTCTCTTCACCACAACAGACCGGTTGAGAGTCTGCATTACTTCAGGCACCTCTCCGATCTACTTCCTTGAATTGCCATCTAACCATGGAGGAGAGGTTTGTATCCCAGGAGATATGTTCTCATGGGCAATTGTTCCTGGTGGATTTTACCACGGTAAATCAATTGAGGACGGGTAGAGTAAAGACAACTCAGTCAGACTTCTCCGATAAAGATAAAACAACCTGACCTTGGCATGGGTCACCAGGGTGCCACCCTGGAGCCAGGCCTGATTTATAAGTGCCTGGTGGGCATGTCTTCACCCAGGGCTCCACTCTCCGTTGGGCCAACCAGAGAATATATGAGTCTCTGGCTCTTCACAGGAACTAGCTATTGGATTTGTTGTCCATGTCATCCACATAAAGCAGGTTAAAGCAACAACCTTTTAGTCTATGTAGGTCGGAGCTTAAGTCACAAGCTATACTCCTGTTCACTTGCTCCATTCCTCTCTTATTTTCTTTTCTCATTACTTTCTTGAGTCCCTAAGTAGCCTGAGCTGTAACGTCCAACCATAGCTCTGTGAGCTAAAGTCACCACTGTCAATGTTGTCAAATAATACACTACTGTCACAAGAAACGACAGAGATAGGAGAGTGAGAAGTTACTTTGTCCAGTTTTTGCCAAATATTGAGACCATTAGAGCTCTACACTACCTAAGAGTAATCTAATATTTCTTCAAAGTAAACTGAAACTGGTTTAATTTTATGTGGTCAAAAGCTGTTTGTTTTGCACTGATTTAGAGCTCTGTCATGCAAAGAAGAAAGCATATGTGAGCATGATCTTGTAACAGCCTTTTCTGGGCCAAACTCATTTAAAATGGACTGAGGGAAAGTGGAAAACTGTCACTTGTTCAGGTGAATGGCTGAAAAACAAAAAAAAAGTTTTAGATTTTTGTCATGCAAGGATGGGACATTTCTCTCTCAAAACTCTTACTGGTTTTCTCAGTTCCCAGATGTTTATGTAGACAGTTGTTAAAGAAAAGTAGATGATACACAGTGGTACACATCACTCTGCTCCAACTTTTTTGAGACCTCTTCCTGGCTTTCAACTTTAAAAAGTGTAAAATAAACACAGAATGATAACAATGCAAATTTTTCCCAGTAAACATTTCAGTTTTCTTTGGAGTTGGAGGCAGAATTTTTTTTTTTCACTGAATGAAATTAATCATATTGTTGAGTGACTAGAGTCAGGTTTCTTAGACGAAAACGTTTTTTAATTTATTTCTTTTTTATTTACATATTTTAATTTTAGCCATAAACATCTGGAGCAGTCACCTAGCTCTTCTGCTTCAGTCCTCAACTATCAATGTCTGAGAAAATGAAGGAAACAAAATCAGGTTCAGAGTTTCAGAAAGGGCTCATTGTTTGTAGAAAGATCTGACTTTTCAGCAGAAACCAAAATAGAAAAACAAGTTAGTTTGTAAAATTGTAGTATTTACAAACTGATAAGACAGGGCTGGCCAACCCTGGTCCTCAAGAGCCACAGTCCTGCATGTTTTAGATGTCTCCCTTCTTCAACACACCTGATTCTAATTAAAGGTCATTAACAGGTTGTCATCAAGGTCTGAACAAATCTGTCA
>JAOWBL010000014.1:13578819-13611028 GCA_028564865.1 Zenarchopterus dispar | reverse complement strand
TCCATCCATCCATCCATCCATCCATCCATCCATCCATCCATCCATCCATCCATCCATCCATCCATCCATCCATCCGCTTGTCCGTCCTTCTGCCTGCTCATCTGTCCGTCCATTCACCTGTCCATCATACCTGTTTCAGTCCTGTTCAGGGTCCTCGGGGTCTGCTGTGACCACCTCCAGCTGAAAACAGCTGAAAGACTCCAAGACAGGTTTCCTGTAAAACACAGGTGTTTAGGGTTACAGCATGTGTTGTCGAATATAGAGGGTACATAGCAGCTAGGTGCTGGTAATCAAATGTCAGCTGGATTAATTGATTTTCAGTGTAAAAATGAGAAGCAAAAGCATCTTCTAACAACTGTGAAGCATGGCGGTAGAGATGTGATGGTTTGGTCTGGTTCTGTGGCCAAGTGTAAATTATTCAGGACATGTAGCACATTAACAAGGTTCCTGGTTTCTGCAGGCGGGTTTCCATTAGCGAATTTTCCAAGGTAAACCCGCCAGACGAGTACCTCTAACAGGCCTGACCCCCTCATTGGCTCCTTCAGCCTGTGTGTCTCCATGACAAGGCAGTGTCAGACAAGCGCCATTGACCGAACAAATAACACTGCTGACCACATGATGGCAGTAATGCACCTATTTTGCTGTTTGCAAGGGGGCAGCAGCATGGAAAGAGACAAAAAAGAAGACAGAGGAGAATAAACAAGTATGTGTGGAAGAGACAGAGATGTTCTTGTATTTTTGTTTGCTTTTTTTTAACATACACTGCAATGGTAGGATTTTAAATTAATAGAAAACCTTCACTGGACCTCTTGATTGGGGTAATATGCCAACAAGGCCTAAATCGGCTCAACGATCCATCAATCTTTTTTTTTTTCTTGTAACCTCCATTTTTATCAAATGTACTTAAAAGTAAAATGTTCCTGATCCACATTGTTTAAACAAACTGTCTTCATGCAATTTTTGTTCATGTGAGAGGGCTGACTATAATTTAAACTATCCGATTAGCAGAGACCTCCTGCTACATCTGGGCTTATCTCTCCTACTACAGGATTGTTTTTTTGCCCTGCAAAGGTTCCTGAAGGTGTCTTTTGCAGGGCTGGTCCTGGTATGGAAACACACATCAACAATCCAGCCCCTGAGAAACTACCTGGAACTCGCGCTAGTGGAAATGCACCTTATGTAGAGTTGCATGGGTTTTCAAATACTCTGGCCTCATCCGTCCAAAACACATATCAGGTTGATTCTAGGTTGCTTTTAGGTGTGAATCTGAGTGTGTGTGGTTGTTTGTCTATATGTGGTCCTGTCTTGATGACCTGACCAGGGTGTACCCCCCATCTTCTGCATGAACTGTTCCAGCAGTTCCTGTCACCCTGCATTGGAAGAGACGTGTATAGATAATGGATGAACAAGGACATTTAGTTTAAAAGGGTTTCCAGGAGAAAGTTCTTCTACTTAAAAAGAATATGGAAGCACGACTGAGGTTCACAAAACTGCATCTGACCAAACCACAAGACTTCTGGAACAACGTCCTATGGGCAAATAACACCAAATTGGAGATGTTTGACCTTAATGACCGTCATCATATTAGGTGATAATCCAACACAGCTTTTCAGCAGAAACTGATACCAACTGTAAAGCACAGTGGTGAAAGGGTGATAATTAGTGAGGACCTTGTGGTCAGTGAGTGGACTATGCCAGACTATTCCTGAGACAAATGCCAGAATGTCTGTCTGACAGCTGAAGCTTGCCTGAGACTGGTTTATGGACAACGATCTTATCGCCAACAGAAAATCTACACCAAAAGAACAAGATTCTGGAATGTCTTTTTCAAAGTCCAGACATGATGGAACTTGAAGCAAGTTGTGCACAGGTGAATATCTGCAAACTTTAATGAACTGAAGCAATGTTGTAGAGAAGAGTAGGCTGATGTTTCTCCATAAAGATGTGAATGATAGATGAACGCTTACAGAAAATATTTACTTCAAGTTCTTAATGCTAAGATGGTCCTATAGACTTTGAAAATGTGTGTATTTCAAATTATGTGTATTTTTACATTTTGGCTGAGGTTATTATTATTATTTTAACTGCATTTAGAAATGTAGTACGGTTATATAATTGTCTGGGGGATTATTTCACCTCTTTCCATCAGCACAAAATCTAACAATTAAGATTTTAGAAACAGTGTTTGTCTTGTTGATAGCTGCTAATTTTAGGGGTGGAGTCAACATTTCAGTTCTACCCCAACCCCTCCTATTCTGACACTTATGGACCTTGACCTTGGAGTTCACCTTGAATCTCTTTGGAAGTTGTTCTGGACTCTTTGGTTTTCATTTGTATTATCCGTCTCATCAGTTTTTCATCAGTTGTCCTCTTCTGTCCACATCCATGGAGGTTGTCTTTAGTCCTGTGAAGCCTAAACCTCTGAATAAAGTTCCCAACTGTAGTCACAGGAACATCCAGCAGCTTGGAGATGGTCTTCCAGACTTTAGCTTTAACATGCTGGTCTAGCAGGTTCTTCCTGATCTCCTCAGACAAGTCATGATACCAAACAGCAGAGTGACAACTTTTAGCCCTTTAAATAGACAAACTGAAGACACCTGAGATGTCGATTACAGGGCACAATTTAGTTTAACACGTCACCATGATCAAATGATTTTATATCTTTTCTAGAGGTACACTGATTTGAATTTATAAATATTGTTTTGCTTAAAATAAGACAATTTTGAGAAGATTTAGGAATATTAGGTTTATTTCTAGAGGGGCTGTTTTTGTTAGCTGCCAACTAATTTTTCAAGGCCAGATTCATTCTGTTGAACCACTATTCAAAAAACAATGTCTGATTTTCATCAGCCAGTGTTTTTGTATGATATTATTTATTATTACGTTTGCCAGTTTAAAAATGATTTCAGTGGATTTGAGGACTTTTTCTGTCTTTAACAGAAGAATACAAACAAATTGTCCCTTGTGTGTATAGACAAAACTATTTTAGACAAAAGTCTGGATTATTTTAATGGTTTTAAGTTTTTTTTTATTCATATACATTTATGAAATCTTCGCTTCATGAGCAGACATGGTGTTTTCTAATTCAGCAGACTGAATGATGACAGTTCACTTCAACCAAGATTTAGAGAAATGTTAAATTGTTGCATCTTGTAGTATACAATAACTATCCTGTAGTTAAACTTAAACTTTTTTAAGGTGCTGTTCCTGCACAGTTGCACTTTGTCTCGTAGATGCATCTGGGAGCTGTGGAGCTGCTGGGGTGATGTGTCTCTTGCTCTTAAGGGTGACATGGTTTGCACACACTCCACTGAGTGCAACTCCATCGTCTGTAGTAAAGTTACAGCCCCAGGGCTCCTTAACAGATTTATTCTGCCATGATCCAGATACATGTGGAGAAACATAAAGTCCCTGTGTTTGTTTCTGCTTCCTGCAGTCCTCCAGCAGATTGCTTTGCACACTACAATGACCCTAATAGTCAGCTTTAATGATTTTGTTCATGCTCTGGTGCCACTGATGGACTGAAACGGAGTTCAATCTAAAGGGAAGCATTTTACTTTGTGATGGAGGTGGGGGTCACTGCAGATTTGGTGTCGAATTAATTCGGACGTTGACTTCGTTTTCCCTCCACAGGTCCTGACTGTAGAGCAACTTTGTGGCCAAACTGAAACGGAAGAAAACTGCAAGCTGAACCTGAATCTTTGACTTTGAAGCACAAGAGCTCTGAATGTTAAACAGGCACACATGCTGTGTGAAAGGCTCTGTTTTATGAGTGAATAGTACAGTTTTTGTTGGTCCAACGAGTCTTCAAAGAGCATTAATATTTCTGATCAAAGCCGTAATTCCAGACTCAAAGTCTTTTAGTGAAATGGGTTTCTCCTCACTTTCACTTAAGGTGAAAGTTATTTAATTCAGAATGTAAAAATTGACATTTTTGCTGGATCCATCTGACGTTTCTCTATTTTAAACGTGATCAGAATTTTTTCATCAAAAGTGTGTTTGAAGTTGTAACATACTACAAGTGTTGCATTCACTTGAAAAGTTAAAAAGATAATTTTTTCTAAATTGCTGACACAATTTTTCTTTATTCAAAATATTTTATTTCCTTAAAAAATCTACTCAGTTTGTTTTGAATTAATGACATAATTCTTCCAATAATGGAGGCTTTTATTTTCTCTTCAGATATTGATTGCATGAGAGCAAAACCTTTATTTTGGAGTTGAGTACTTTGTATTTGAGGGGGATTCTGGGAACTAGTTACTCTATTCTTTCCAAATATTCATTGGTGTAGTTGGTCAACTCAGAAGTGTCCTGAGATGATCTGAGTTGATCGACTGTAGGAGCTTGTGGTGGTCCAAGTGCAAACATCCCAACTTTCAGCTACAAACTAATGCGGAAATGAGAAAAACTGCAGTTCCTCGATTGACCACTAGAGGCTGGCTCCAACAGTGAGCCAGTCTCCATTGACCTCCATGTAAAAATGCCCAACTTTGCAACAGAAATAAAAATATGTACAGTCTGGTTTTGTTCTCTGTAGGTAGATTTCACATCTATGACAACTGTACAAGGGTAAATCTTTTTATAATAATCTTTGTCAGTATATATCTCACAAAACACACTGAAATTTGTCCTCCCCTTTTAACCCATAAGTAGTTACACTAGACTATTATAGCACCCAGATGTTAAGTGCCTTGCTCAGGGGCCCACAGTGGCTTACCCTGGGGATTGAACCTGGGTCTTCTGCACTCAAGCACACCTCTGTAGTCACTAGGCTACCACTCTCCACCCAGTTGTCTATGCTTTCAGTGTTGGAAATTTTTCATGAAGTTTGAAAAATCAGCCAAAGTTGTTCATCCAAGACACAAACTGAGGACAGCTACAGGCCCGAACCTGCAGAGGTGAAACACCAAATGAATGATCAGGAGAAATAAGAAGGAAAAGAAACAAAATACAGGGTGTAAATTATTGCGGATTGCTCAAGTATATAACCTCGCTCCTCCTGCTCCTGCTCATGATGACTGAGAAGGACGGGCTGGGCACGTGACCACAGAGCTGAAATCAAGGCTGTTGTTGTTTCTGACTGCCAAACTGTGAACACACAATGAGCTTCCTTGTCAGAAAGCAGAAAATGATCCAATCCCCAAAGCAGTTCTGCATCATGGAGCACTAATGGAAGCTCTGTAGATAATTTCCAGGCACAGGTGCAAACAGCTCTGCTGAACACATCCACCTCAGAGGTTCTGGCCTGGGTAAAATCCTGCCAGGCTCTGAAATGCAACTCCTCCTGCCAAACACGATTAAATTGGCTCATTTTGTCCTCGCTCTCAGTCGCTCGCCAGGCTCCTGATAACACGTTCAATATAATGCTGGAGGCAAATTAATGGCTTCTGACGTTATAAACAGAACTCGATACTGTGTGTTTAGCTCGTGTGTGTGTGAAAGCAATTCACTTAATTATTACTGGCAACAGGCGTGCAATTAATTTATAGACTTTCATATCTGCGTCTGCAACATATCAACAACAGCAAGAAACATTCTCACATTTTATATGTCTGGTTATAAATAAGATCAGGATAATCAAAGGATATGGACCATAAGTTTTTGTTTCAGAAAGTAGTCAGACTCCTGTTTTCACTCTCACGTGTTGGAGCTTCAAGTCTAAATGGATTCAAGTGTCACATTTCTTTTGATTTGTACTCAATAAATTAGTCCTTTAGAAAAACATGAATACCTTTCCTTCAGTTATTTATAGAAGCGTCACTGACGGCAGTAGCAGCTTCCACCTCTGCACACCTGGGTTTGTCAGATTATAGCATTTTTCTTGCAGAAGCTCTCAGGATTCAATGAAGTGCTGATGACACAGCTGTCCAGCCGGCAGGTTCTCCGTCTCTGCAGGGGCTGCTCAGCCGTGCAGTCCTCAAATGTTGTATGAGATGTTCACATGTGAGACATTCACACATGAAGACGTAAATGTCTGCTGCTTTCAGTCTGGAGACTTTCTACCCCCAGGTCATTAGTTAAATGTCCAGAAGATCACTGGCCTCATTATGGCACTTTGTAAACATAAGTCAGACATTTTCAAACAGCTGTTTTAGCAGCTGGATGCTCTGGACAGACAGTCCTCAGACCCATCCCATGGCTACATACCCAAAGGTGTTGAACGCTGAGGAGACCAAGTAATGAAGAGTTTCACTCGTTACTATGTTCCAGTTTGTCTTGTTGAAGGCAGCTTATGCTCAAATCACAATGTACATTTTAGTGCTAATGCTGTCATTGCAGAAGTGTAAATGAGTTTTATCTAGGGCACTTACTCAACTCCAGAACATCATAAAGCCTGGATTTTTCTGGATTTATTACGGATAACAGTATGGATGCTCCTCTTCGACTTTAGCTTTGAGACAGAGCATCAGTTACATCAAATCTATGATTCATCTGATCATAATACACATTTTCACTGCATGATGAGGGCCAGAGATTAAAGATGTTGACACTGCCTGTGGACAAAGTTAACACAAGACTTTGACATGAAACACTCTTAAGTGACATTTTTGGATGTGACTTCATATTTTATTGCTTCACAAAGGCTTCCCACAGTAATCCCTTGACCACAAATAACGGTTCTTGGTGCACTTTCATCCTCAGATCAGAGATCAGTTTGGCCCTATCATGTCAGCCCTTTACAAAGTGAAATTCCTCCAGATTGCTTAAATAATTTAACAAAATTATCCACTGAAGAAGGAGAAATATGTAAATCCCTTCAAATTTTTCTTTGAGGAACATTGGCCATCTTTGTTTCTTAACGTCTCAGGCTTTAATGTAATTTTCTTTAGTATTAAATCATCATGACTGTTGACATCACTCGTTTTTTTGTTCATCTCTTTGCTTGAACTAATTTCCTTTAACCAATTTACACTGCAAAAGTCATTTCTAAGAAAGTACTTTTTAAAAGCCTTGTTTCAAGAAAATTGATGACTATTTTGCTAGTTATAAGAATTCTAGTGAAGAATTTTTTTTCTTCCTTTGAAATGCAGTTTTTGGACTTCATGACTTGATTGTTGGTTTTTGTGCTGACATTGAACTAAAAATAAGGTATTTCAAAAAGAATCTCACAAAAAGGATCAAAGAGGGATAATAATCTTTTGGACTTTTTCAGTCATCACATTTATTGATGCGGTGACTGAGAAACTTGGAACAGTTTTCTCCTGGTGCGGTTCAAACCTATCACATCCAGACAAAAACGGATTTACACATAAGCACCCCCCCCTCCCCACAAAAAACCCCCCAAAACAAACAAACAAAAAAAAAACAAAAACAAAAAAGTGAGTTGTGATGAAGTTAGAGAGAGACGTGAAAGAAATCATCTTCATTTGACAAACATTAATCAGATGAGGTGGCCTCGGGACTACAAACCAGGAAACGTCCAGGGGTGCTAACCACCACATCACCATGCTGTTTCTTAATGACTCTGTAATTATTTTATATCGAAGCTGTCATGTTGTTGGAAACGTCAATGAAGTCAACATCATGTAAATTTAAAAACAAGAGGGAACTCGTGATCCTGAAGCCTAATAAAGAAGTTCACGGTGGAAGCTGGTGGTGGTTTTTCAGCTCTGCCAGAGTGTGACTGCAGTCAGTCACTTTCACTGAAGCCGCCTCCTTGAAATTTAATTTCATGCAGCTTTCACCACACACCATCCTCCCGTTACGCTGCTGATCTAATATCTCAGCCATTAGATTTACACCGCCACACTTCTATTTGGAATGCTTTTAATGTAATAACTCATCTTAGATCCTTTTATACCGGTGCTGAGAGACATTCAAGCTGAGAACTGATGACTGCACAAACATTTGCCATGTTCTGTGTTCAGACTCAGCATATGCAATCACACGTCTTACATGTATATTCAGGTTTCAGGTCTCACCTGTGGAGTCAGGCTGAACAACCAGTACATTTGTGAGGTTCATAATCAAAAATTTGGGCACATTGTCTGCTCAAGTGAGACGTGAAATGATTCAGCCTGCCAGCTGCAGTCTGTAAACATGCAGGAAATATTTTAATAGGTTAATCTAACTCAGTTGTAGAAATAATAAAGGAATACTGCATCCATTAGGAGAGTAGGTGTTTGTTTATCGAATAATGTTTTAATTTCATGCCACTCATGGTAAGATGTAGTTTGTGATATCTGGTCCAAAGAAAAATAAAATCCAATGTGTGCAGGCATCTAGATTTGGCTTATGTGTCTGTGTGTAAACTGCATGTAACATTGGATTTACGTGCAGGCTTGTTGTATGTGACATTATGTCAAGATAGTATACATTAGGCACACAGCCTCATTCAGTTAATGCAGGGTTTCTCAATTCTGGTCCTTGAGGGCTGCTGCCCTGCATGTTTTAGACATTTCCCTGCTTTAACACACCATTAGCTTCTTACAAGGATCTGTACCAGTGTGGTAATGACCCATTCATTTGAATCAGATGTGTTGAAGCAGGGAAACATCCAAAAAATGCAGGGCAGCTACCCTCAAGGACCAGATCTGAGGAACGCAGTTACTGTGAAAGGAAAATGTGGTAGGTGTTGTCAGGTGGGTGAGTTTTAGGACATCTGATGTTTTACTAATCCTGACCAAATATTTTTAAATATCTGGACCAAAACTTGTAATTCCTCAATCCAACAAAGTAGTTTTAATGCCTTAATCTAAAGAAGTAGATACCATGCCTAAATCAAAGCAAATAGTTTTAATGCCTGGACCTAAACTTGTAATTCCTAAATATAAATAAAATAGTTTTAATGCCTAAATCCAAACATGAAGATCCCATGCCTAAATCAAACCAAACAGTTTTTTTTTTTTTGCCAAAACCTAAACAGGCAGCTTTAATATAAAAACCTAAATGAATAGTTTTAATGCTTAGACCTTAACTTATCGTTGCTAGTTCTTCAGTGTGACAACAGACCTAACATTGCAGTTTCAATGACTAAAACTAAGTAGTTTTAATACCTTGACCTAAATTTGTATTATTTCCTAGTAAAGCATAATGCCTGAATCTGTCCAAGTCATTTTAAATTTCAGCATGTAGAGAAGTAGTTTTCAGTGCATAAACCTAGATGAGTAATTTTAATGCTTAGACCAAATCTCATTATTGCTAGTTCCTCAGTCTGACAAAGTAGATTTCATCCCTAAATCTAAGAAAGTCAGTTTATTACTTATATGTAACCAAGTCATTTTAAATACCTTAGCCTAAACTTGTAGATACAAGACAAAAAGACCTGAACTTGCTGTTTTAAGTCCTAAAACTAACCAAGTGGTTTTAATGTCTATACCTAAATGTGTACTTTTAAATGCCTGATCCTAAACTTTGGCTTTATTTCCTAAATCTAACATACAGTAGTAGTTGTAATACCTAAACCTAAGAAAGTAATTCTAATTGCCATACCTAACCAAACATAAAATGAAAGAAAAAAAAAGCAAGTTTCAAACTCAGATAAGTGCAGAAAAAGACAAACTTTTCCATTATTAAACTATTCTCAGTTAGCATTGTTGGCTTGTAGTGACCCAACTGGAGATAACAACCACCCCAAAGTACTTCAAGTTTGTAGGTGTTAAGTATCCAGTGTTGTTATTTAGCAAAACCTAATAAAGACAATTCTGCTCTTTTTCACAAGTTGACAGAGCTTCCTGAGCTCTTTAATGGCATTTCTAAACTCTTCAGAAATATAAATTTCAGAAAAACAGTACAACAGCTTTCAACTTTATAGTTCTATGCAAAGTAGCTGGTTTCTGTGGACATGTTTAGAAACCAGTATTACATGTTTGCGTCACCCACTTCAAAACTATTCTGGGTGGAGATGAAGATAGGGAGGCTGGGTAATTCTTTATACTGCTGCTACTGTGATGTCACTGCACTCTGCAAACCTTAACAGCTAAATGACATATTCTGAAAAACTTTTACTTGCACAATGTGTGGTATGTCACAGTTTTATCACTTCGAACAACTAAAACTGCTCAAATACAGACCATTTTTCATAATATGTCCCCTTTAGGCATACATGAAGCACATCTTTAAAAATAGCAGTGGTGTGAACCTGTAACACTGTTAAAGACAGCACACATCCTTTTCACCACCTTTTCTACTGCCCTCTGGAAAACAGTATAGGTCACTAAAGACTCGCACTGCCACAGTCAAGAAAAGTCTTTATCCATCAGCCGTCACTGCACTGAACTCTGTCTCTGTCTTCCCAACCCCCCTGTGACATCATAACTTAGTGTAACTTTAAACTGAATGCCATGGCTACTTTATATTTGTCACAAGCCACTTTACACTAATCATAAGCTATTTTATACCTGTTCTTATTTGTTTTTATTGTTTATTCTTGAGCATTTAAACAGGTATAGGTGTGTGAGGGTGTGTGTGAGAAGGTTTGGGGAGTGGGGGATGTTGGATGGTGTAAATGTATGTAAATGTGAAACCTGTGGGCAGGTCCGGGGATGGAGTTTGTGTAAAAATATGCAAATGTTGCTTTTGTAATGACAGTGATGGCATTCTTATTCAATTTTTTTGTGAACATACATATTTAATGAGACAATCCCATGGCAGGAACTCAGTACATTTAAGGATGTAGACATGGTCAAGATGACTTGCTGAAGTTCAAACCATGAGTCAGAATGGGGAAGAAAGGGGGTTCAAGAACTTTGAATGTGCCATTGCTGTTGGTGCCAGATGAGGATTTCAGAAACTGCTGATCTGCTGCAATTTAGCATCTTTAGGGTTTACAGAGAATGGTCTGAAACAGAGAAAGTATCCAGGATGACGCAGTTGTCCTGAGAAAAATGCCTTTTTGATGTCATATGGGCAGACAGGCGGAAAATGATAGAAAACTAACTGTAACTTAGTATAATCAAGATATACAAAATACAATCTCTGATCCACAACACCTTGAAGCATTTGACTCAATAGCAGCAAAAGACCACACCTCCAGCCAGTTCTGTCAGCTAAGAGCAGGAAACTGAGGCTACAGTTAATACTAGCTCTCCAAAACTGGAAGTCAGAAGGTTGGATAAATGTTACCTGGCCTCTTGAGTTTTAATTTCAGCTGTGACATTTACATGGTCAGATTTTGGTATAAAGAACATGAAGGCATGGACCCATCCCGCCTTGGATCAACGGTTCGGGCTTATGGTGGTGGTGTAATGGTGTGAAGGATTTTTTGCATTACATTTGTCAGCAAAGCAGATTTAAACACTAAAGAGATTGGTTTATTTTGATTTGACTCACTGACTTTCAACTACAAGAGGCCAAGCTATACAGTTTATATTTGTTTAGACAGGCAGGATGCCTGTTTGAAGTGAACCAAAGTACACAACTAAGGCTTGTGGAAGTTGAAAGAGTCCTTTCTCTTTATTGTGAGTCTTTGTAGCTTTAATCTTTGATGTGTGTTGTGAGGTTTGGTCCGATTTAAACCGTTTCTCTGACATTTTGGAGCGCAGCACTTTCATAGTGTATCCAGTAAGGCGGGAGGACTTTTGAAAACATTTTACTTGGTTGTGCATCTCCAACACCTTGTAAAGATTTGATAAAGATCATGATCTCCGAATAATACTTTACAAAACTACTGTGTGATTTAACCCACCGCGGCATTAACCTTGTGAGTTTCCAAGGTAATATTACAATGAATCAGGCAGTGATACGCTTCCCTGGGTGATACACATGGAAAAACAATTTAGTGATACGTTAAATTGATTCCTAGGACATAGACTCATTAGTATAGGTCTCTTTAATGGCTTCCATTTCAGCTTCAATTTATCCAGGCAACAAAAGGAGAAACTGTCTGATTAATTCCTAATAAATGAAAGTAAAGAAAAGCAAAAGAAAGTAAAGTGCAATTGAGGCACAACTGTAATCCCTGAAAGCATGCTCTCTTGAATACCCAACTTCATTACACAAAGCTGCGCTGAGAGTTCAAAGGCGTCCAGGGGAACATGCAGCACTTTCCCTCCATTAACAACAAACCACTCTTCAGTTTGCTCCACACGCCAGCTGAAACAAAAGCATATCAGGGGATTAACCAATACTCGCTGATTGCTACAAGACATTTAGTTTGGATGTCCTTATCTCAGGTCGAAATAAAAGTTATACTTTAGACTTGGCAGATCAAGCAGTATAAACAAACCTCGTGGTTTGGGATTGTGAGAACCGCTCAGTTCTGTCAAATCAATTTAGGCTTGATTTCTCATTAAAAAGGTTGGAGTGCTTTGATTTTTATTTTCTTTCAAATCTAAGTCTTTGCAACACGCTCACTCAGAATGAAGTCAAGAGTAGATGGCTTTAGTTCAGCCATTCAATGCCTCTGAAGTATGAATTTAAAGTTTTTTTCAGCTTGGATGAACTTCTGAAAGATGACACCAGCATCTGAACTCCTTTTACACTCAGTGTCACCAACTATGGTCAAGAGTTAAACCAAACATTACTATATAAGTATATATTCAAACACTTGATGTAATTATACCAAAAGTATGTTTTTCTCTTCAGCTTTATCTTATAAAGTAGAACCTCGAAACCTGAGAGTGGTGCTCCACATTCCCTCTATAAATGCTTTAAAAAGAAAATGCTAAAACAAGACATGCTGTTCATCCACTCATGGCTCTTCATCTAAAGAGTGTTCCTCCTCCAAACAGCCCTCCTACGTTCTTCAGCTATCCTACAGTAATAAATGCCAGTCAACACTCACTGAGCACTTTGCTGGGAGCAGCCGATTCACTCTGGGTTGGCCTTTCTCTGCTCTCAGTTCCTGATGAGATGTTGGAAAGATTCCACTGAGGCTCTGCTCCACGTTCACGTGATACATCACATCATTTCTCCACATTTGTAAGGTACACAAATGCCAGTCTTCGATTCTACCACATCCTGAGGGTAGATTCAGATTTGTGAAGCTGGACTTCTCACAACAAAGGTTAAATACTTGCAGCTCCCTCCAGTCACTTAGAACTATGTTTCTTGGAAGAGATAAGAAATGTCTTCAAGAATCAGAAAGAAATACAGCTTGCTTCCAGTTGAGCTCTGTGAATTTCCACATCGTGTGTAAACAAATATTGTCTTTTTCTAAGTTATGGTTTCTCAGCCCTGCAATCATCAGGTGACCTGCAGGGTGTAACTAGACAGCTGGGGCAAGCTCCTGCAGACTCAACTGACTCAGAATATGGATGGATGGATGGATGGATGGATGGATGGATGGATGGATGAATGGATGGATGAATGGATTGATGGATGGATGGAGGGATAAAGGGAGGGAGGGAGGGAGGAAGATGGATGGATGGATGGATGGATGAATCATTTCACCCAAACTATCGCAACTGGCCTTGCTGCTCGTTGCCTCAGAAAATATTGATTTATTTGTCTTTTTATTTGACAGGGAAAATTGCAATAAAGATTGATTCATAAAAATATAAAGTAGATGACATGATTACAGGTTTTCAGCAGAAGCTAATTTCCAGTCCCTGTACTTGGTTAGGCTTCAATGCAATAATTTGTAAATCTCATAAATCCATATTTTATTCCCAACAGAACATAAACAGCATATCAGTTATCAGTTTGATGGCAGCAGCACATTTCTGAAAAGTTGGAACATGGTGTTGTTTACTGTTGTGTAGCATCTCCTTTTCTTCTAACAACTGTCTACAAACATCTGGGAAGTGAGTAGACCACTTAAAGCTGACGCTCATTCCTGTCTTGACGCACGGAGATTCATCCTGAGTCTCTGAATATTTTGATGACATTAGACATGAAAGATGATGAGATTTTCAAAATCAGCACAATTTCCTGTTGAGAAACATTTTCCTGAGTTGCTCCACAATTTTGTCTTCAAAAGTTTGTCTCTGTCCATCTAAACATCCGAGACGTTCTGTCTGTCCGAAATGGTTTTATATCCAGTCACGTTACTGTCCTGCTGTTAGTTAAACTAATTAGTTGTCAAATGTTCCTGCTGTTGCTTTTGATTGTACTGTTCAAGTTTTATGTTGTCAATATTTTCCATAAAATGGCCAAATATCTCAGTTTCAACATCTGATATGCTCTATTGGGAATGAAATATCAATTTATGAGATTTGTAAATTAAACAGAATCCAAAAGTTTTTGGAATTGGGGTTGTAAAACCTGAAATGACTTTGATTGAGTCATTTGTCCCTGTCGGACACAGCGCGGCCTTTTCTACCCATTAAATGTTTTATGTTATGTTGTACCAAATAGCTTGTATACCCTTGATCAAATAAATAATGCATATAAATGAATTCTTCTCACATTGTGCTTTTTGTCTATTTAAAGTGAAACTCATGAAGCCGAATTACCTGACTAAACACAGTTTGCATTCTTTCAGCATTATCAAAGTGTTATAAACTCATTTGGGAGCGACGGCTCCCAAAGGTTTCTGCGTGCAAGCATTAATATTCCTGTAACTTTGATTTGCCATTACAGCAAAAATTACCTACAAATCTCACAACAGAAGACTCTCTTTAGCTCATTCCTTTTAATTCCTTTACAAAGGTTGGAGGCAAATTGAATAAAGCATGACTAAACCCTGCAACTTCCTGTGGGATTTTACCTCCAACGCTTCTGCTCACAATGAGCAGGGTGAGGTAGAATAAAGACAATGAAACGCACTTTGATTGTGCTCTTTTAAAGCTCATGAAAAGGTGTGCTGCAAAAGATTTCAAGGAGGTTGAGACATAAGTTCCCCTGCAGACCCAAAAATAAAAACTAACTTTAAGGTAACTTTTCAATCTCTGACAGGAACACAGAAAGAAACCTGACAAGTTGAAACTCATGAATCCTGTAGTACAGTCAAACTGGATTAATTAACTTTTATATTTCAGTATCCTTGACTTCTTATCAGTCAAGTTCAGACATATTTTGACATAAACAGAGTTTTTATGATTTTTCATTTTGTACACCACTACAATGGATTTGAAATAAAGGAGTCATAATGTCATCAAAGTGTGGACTTGAGCTTTAATTTGATTCAGTTAAAAAAATATAACATTTGTCATTTGGAAATTACATGTATTTGAAGAAAAGATCTTTTAAGAATTCCAAGGTATCTTGAAAAAGTGACATATGTAGCTGTAAATATAACTATTATTTTTAATATTCAGGTAACAACTGCATAAAGTCTGGAGATAGTGGACACCTAAGAAATCTGAGTTTCCTCCCTGGAGATGGTTTTCCAGACCTTCACTGCAGCCTCCTTCAGTTGATGCTTGCATGTGGGCCTTTCTCCCCTCCATTTTGTCTTCAGTATCTGAAAAAGCTCTACTTTGCTGCTCTACTGGTAAAAAGTTGGTGGGATGGTTCAGCCTGGAGGAAATTGGTTCCATTGGTTTTCCAGAGGAAATTTGACTCAAATGTGGCTTCTTCTTTGCAAAGTAGAACTTGTAAGTTTCATGTGTAGATGGATTAGCCAGCGATGCATTTAGAGATTTTTGGAAGTTTTCATGATTTCCATCTTATCATCATGTCTGTTTTTAAAGCAGAACAGTCTGAAAACCTGGAGATCGCTGGCATCCGGTCCTGTTTTTTGTCACCTGCACACAGGAATTTCCTCAGATCCTGAGAATGTTTTGATGATATTACGATTCATAGATCATAAGGTATAGAAAGTCTTTGCAACCTTCTGCTGAGGAAAAGGCAGTTTTTTTGCAGATCGGAGAACCTCTATCATCTTTATGACTGACACTCTTCTCTAAGATGCTCGTTTTATACTCCATCATGTCACCACCTTGTTCACTATTAACCTAATTAGTTGCAGCATTTGCCCATTGTTCATTTTTAATATCACCTACTTTTCCAGCCTTTTGTCACCCATGTTCCAACTTTTTTGAGACATGCTGTTACCATAAAATCCCAAAAGAATTCATATTTTTCATGAAAGGAGTTTCATATTCAATATTTCATTTCTATTCTATATTCTATTGTGAATAAAATATGGATTCAAGAGTTTCAAATCACTGCATTCAGACCATCCCAGCTTTTATTTTGGTATCGGGGTTGCAAAAGAATAACGTGGTGTTGAGTTTTTACAGTTGTTTCATTCTATCTTTGATCTGTAAACCTTTTACCAGACAGACATTCATTTTTTCTTTTTGTCGTTTGGTTCGTAGGTTCTCTCTCATCGTAGAGATAATGGTGGTGTATGGTCTGGACATTGTGTGGATGCCATCTTCATCTGTTCCCACCACTGATCTCTGGCTGAAGTTGAGTTCTCACTCATCTGGTGTTTTGATTAACTTCTAACTGCATCATTATGGTCTTGCTCAAGAAAAATCAGACACATTAAATGCGTCCTGCTGCCATCTTAATGAGCACACTAAACACATTAGAGAGAGAAAATGATGCCTTATTCAGACTATAATCATCTTCATAGGCAGAAATCTTTATTTTTAATTTATGATCCTAATGAGAAATCTAAAATATGAGATAATTACTTATTAGTTCTCAATTACATGTAAATGTAAGACTTCAGTCAACTTCATCACACTGTTTCACTTCTCAAATTTAAAGTTAAATTTCAAAATGAGTAGGTTCAGAGCAGGGAACTTTTTGAAATCTATTCATCAGTATATAAAGTTTTTTTTTTCCAGTCCCAGCTGAATGGAAAATCCATAAATCACCTCATTGGTTTTGTATTTCATTACTGGAAGACAGAAAGTGTGTCAGCTCAGCAGGGCTTTGGTGGTGACGACGAGTGGAATCTTCAGATGAAGAAAACATCTGCAGACTCAAAACTGGTCAGAGATGCGGTGTGGTGCTGCAGCTCCATATGCTAACTAGGAGCAATACTGCAGTGTGCCCGCCAGCCCCCAGCCCCCAGCCCCCACATGTGGTTATCAAAGTTGGGCATAATGAGTAGAAGATTTAAAACAAAGACACAGCTACTGAGAAAAGAGCTGAAAATGTAACCAAGATGGCTGCAAAAGTCCCATCCATTACTTATCAGATGATTTATGTGGTGGTACAACAGGTCAACACCAAATTCGAAGCATAGAGATGGTCAAAAACAAGCCCTGCCCACCTCTGTGTGTCGCAACATTAAGATTAATATTCAGTCTGCAGCCTGCATTTCCCTTGTTCTCTCTGCTGCCTCTCATCGTTACAAGGAGAGATTAAAGCAGATTAACTAGAAGTGACACTTGGCTCAGCCTCGCAAAAAAAAAAAAAAAAAAAAAACACAACAAAAACATCAGAACAACGTACGGTAACTTGGTTGGAAAATTAAAGAAGAAAACTTCAGAACAAAACAACAAAGTGCTCTGCCAGTCAAACGTTTGAAAGAAATGATCAAAGAAAGTAAAATGTGAGCTGCAGCAATTGTGTGACAAAGCCAGCAGCTTTGTGCATGGATGATGTGTGCACAGAAAAGCCCACACGCGCCCTTTCCTACACACCAGCTGGTATTTATAGAGGAACGTCTGCTGAGAGCAAATGCACTTCATGGATTCATCACACTACGGTTACATATGTCCTTTAGTGTTTCAACCTGGTAAAGTAAAGCAAAAATGGAAAAAATGTTGCAAAATTTCTCAATCAGACATTTCCATTGATGAATCCGGGCCATCAATGCCATAAACAGTCGTCAACACCACAGACGGAAACACAGCTGCAACTCAAAGAGCCCCGCCCCTAATTATGCATATGTTTGAGGCCTTGTGCAATTTATCAGGTAAAATACCAAAAAAAAAATCCTATATAGAGTTGTGATGCTCATGAAATCTAGCCAATGAGATCAAAGTCTCCTCTGCTAAGTTTGAAAATGCAGCACCTTCTCAACCAGGTGAGATATCTGGGTGAGCCTCTTTGTACCAGGTTATGTTTATTTAATGGGGTCTGTGGAGACTGACTGACCTTTAGAGCCAGCCTAAAGGTCAAGGAAGTTTTTTGGCTTTTGTGTTAATGTCCGACCACCAGACTGGATGTCTGACCATAGCAGATTCAAACACACTTGATGGATGAACTCACAGCTGCACCAAATCCTAAAACAACAATTAGACTATCTGCAAAGTCACCAGTTAAGTTCCCTTCACTTGGCAGCGCTGAACCCCCCTCCCCTTCCCAATTTTTTTTTTGACAGCAAACAGCAACTTTAAGAACTCATTCAAGTTTATAGATTAAGTGCATTTTTCAAAGTAAAGCTCATACACAATTCCCATTTAAAAAACAGTGAAGACATCACGTTTGGATCAATATTAATATGCAGGTGATTAGATCAACGTTGGCAAAAAAGATAATTAACACAGAGCCAATTATCCTTTTATGTGACGGAACCACAACATGTTTCTGCAGTTAACTTTAATTATCGCTGTATGCACTCATCAGAGTCATCAGCTGCTGTTTTCATTTTGTTTCATCGTCTTCTTGTGAGCTCTTTATGAATGACATGAAAGTGTTTTTTTATCTTATCATCTGAAAAGAAGAGCTGGGAAGTGCTGTTAGAACTGAATGACTTGAAGTTTTAGGACATTTTCTCTTGTTCTGGATATTTTGACAGAAGTCAAAGTACCAAAAGCTGAGATCAACTGTGAGGTTAGATGTTTCTAACGTGTAAATGTGTTAGTGTTTGTAATAAAGAGGCTTTTGTTTGGATTAATCCTGAGCTCTGCTGACATTCCCATTAAGATAAGGTTCTTGTCACTGAGAAAATTACATATCAGTTTTTTAAATGTGTTGTGGAGCTAGAGCTAGGAGGTGAACTTTCCAGAAGCTCAGATAAACCTGAAACTTTAACCCATTTAATGTGTCGGTTCATGACTTGATTCTTCTGCAACTCTGCAACCAAAATTATTCACATGAACAACTTTGTGGTCCATCTTTGTGCACCATAGCTTTTCTTTGCTCAAAACCAACTCTGGAGTGATTGCTCCATTCCTAAACATTATCTGAACTGCATGTTGTCATCCTAACCTCAGTATATTTTATAACATATATGGAGAGGTTTTGGTTGGAAGGAAAGCTTCCTGCCAGAGGAGAGTGGTTCAGACTGACTGTGTCCTGGGTGAGAAGGGTCTGCAGCAAGCTTCACTACTTTCTTCAGGTCTTTCAAGGAGGTCAGAGCTAATTATCCTTGCTGCAGAGCAGATGATAACGCTGCAGTCTGAAGGCAGCAGCGTAGCATCCCTAAAAGTCGGGCGTGAATACATCTGGAGCATTTTTAACTATAACTAAAAATCACCTTAATTCAGAAAACATTACAACATAAACTATAATCTATGCTGTGTATTTGAACTTGAACAACAGAATAATTATGTGACTGATTAAAAGAAATAAAAGACAAAAATACAACCCCCCTAAGTAGAGACGGTACATCAGTGACATGGCTTCAGAGAGAAGTTACAACAGCAGGTTTGAGTTAAAATAAATCATTGTTTTATGAAGTATAAACAGGAGGATAAAGTGTTTTAAAGTCTGGGGGATAGGTTGTGTTTGTTTTGCTTGATAAGAGAAGCCAAACCATGAAGTTAGGATTCATTCATCGTTCAGAAAAATCTTCTGAGTTCATTTCTAGTTTCCTGGATCTAACCAATTGTTTTTGTGTTTAATCCTATCCAAGCACAGAGTTTAAAAAAAAAACAAAAAAACAATAAAGATTTAAAAATTGAATGTGTTGAAATTGAATGTGTTCACTCAAAGCAGGACTTTTATTTTTTATTATCCCAGCGCAGTCTCGTTCCCTGAAAGGTGGATTTTGGTGGTTCCATGTAGTTCTTTGGTGGAGTGAACCAATCATGAGTCTTCCCATGGCCCATAAAAGTCAGATTATGATTTATTCATCAAGCTGATGTGTGATGAAAGAATCACAACTTATTTTTCGCTTGTCTACCAACCGCTGACTGGTTGTTACATCACTTCATCATTCCCATCTGTGATGTGAGCAGAGGAAGGTCCTTTCATGAGCTCCCCCAAACCCTAAGTGACACCTTAAAACTGTTGGATGCAAATGCATCTCATGGTACCAATTGTTTACTTGCAAAGCAAAAGCTTTACACAAATAAAAAAAAGTGCTGCATGATGACATATGTCTCATGAAGAAATCTCCTGCTATCCCTCCACTGAGATCATATCCCAAGTTTGTTCTCTTTCATTACGTGGAGGAATGAAACACAATGATAAACACATTAGGATTGTTCAAACACTCTGCTGTTTGTCAGTGTCACACATCCAGCAGAGATAGAGTGCTCAGTATGCATCTAAAAGCTGTTCTCTGCTCGTGTTTATGACACGGTTATGTGTTGTGCATTAGATGAGATCCATCATGCATGATATCCATCTTAACACTCTGCTCCCTGGTGTGGCATTGATGCTCGCATTTCTGTACTTGGTGTAAATGTGGTACTCAGACATGCTGAGTCACAGCGAAACAGAAGAAATCAAACTACTGAGTCACAATCAGAACCTTCTCTGGCATCCCTGCAAAATTATTTAAATCCTCTCTTGATAGTGATATTGAAGGGTGAATAATAATACACTACAAATGGAAATTCATTATATATAAAAAACCAAGGTAATTACTCCAATGTGGGCAATACTATGTACCCCCAGGATTTAACATTTACCTACCTTTAGTGGCAATACACCTAGCTGTTACTGACCCCGTTAAATTTGATGGAGGCAGTAAAGAGGCCTTTACTGCTTCTTTACTACATCAATTATCTTCATTATATTTATACATGGAAAAAAACACAACATGAATTTAAAACGAATGTTTTTAATGTCAAGTGAAGCAACAGCAACAACCTTCTTCCTACACAGAAATAAAAGGAAAATATTTTATTTTGGGGCCTTTGTGGTGACATCTATCTGGACAGCCCAGATGGTTTGTCGCTCTGAGCCATCTGGGAAACCATCAATGGAAAATGCTCGATGGGCATGTGTGCCGTGTGATGGTATGAGTCATCTGTCGATCGTCATCTATCATGTGCTGGATTCATTCATCACTGAAATGCAGCATGTTTTTAAATCAAACTCTCACCAGAAACAGAACAACGCCTTCAGTATTGTTCTGCTTCTGATGTGACTGATCCTGTTAGAAAGTCTACCATTGATGACCATGATCAACAATGTGTAAAAATACAAGTATAAAAATAAAATAGGTTGGGTATAAAGAGACTGCCTGAATGAATCCAGTATATGAGGTGATTTTATGGGATTAAAAGACCCCTAAAAAGCTTTCTAGCCTTGATAACATCCCTATAAGATATTTTTAATGTACCATAAAACATGTTATGAGTAAAATCAACCATCATCTACAGTCTCAAAGAGGCAAGATGGCGTATGCTCTACAAACCTAAATCTGAAAGAGTTAAAATGATGCAAAAGAAGAAAGAGAAACAAGATAGTGACGACCTAATGGTGAGGCTTAAGTGCGTCCTGCTGGCTGTAAACGTGACACGGACGCATCAGGTCTCATCAGCCTCAGAGACTGTGATGCTCAATATCGACGGAGGTGTAAACAACACGCTTCCTGTATCCAGATCGATTACAGATCACTTTTAGCTCCATTCAGCTTCTGAACTCAACAGAGTAGTGGTGTTTTGATCAAGGTTCCATCTCAGACCAGCTCTTCAGTGCCACAAATGTTGATGGACACGTGAGCGACGACGCCCATGTGAAGGTGGAAGCTGAAAAGACATCATGATTTATGAGGTTTTTCTGGTAAAATTATATCTTTTATGCCTATTTCAGGTGCACATAGTCACAAACAAATCAGTTCAGAGTGCATTAAAAAATAATTTGGTCCTTTTATATGTCATGAATTGAATAATAATTCATGATATATTAAAGAAACAGCATCTCCATTATCTCAAGTTAGCTACTTTATCTTGGTCTGGGGTTTTTTTGTTTTCTGTTCTTCTGTTTTTCTAGTTTGGCCTTGTGCTTGACTTGTTTTATTTTGAAAGGCTGGTTCCTTGTATTCCTTTTTTTGACTTCCCCAGTGGCCTGTCCTTGTGTCTCGTCAGGCCCAGTGTGGATATATGAGAAACTACCATTTTTCAGTACATGTCCTTTTGAAATGTCATCATCTCCTGCTGAAGTTCTGTCCCAGGTGTGACTATGGTTCAGAATATTTGCTTAGGCTAACGATTTATTGCACTAAACTGTTGGGGAGTAGTCACGGTTTACTGCATGAGAGTGTCCAAGCCACTGGCTAGCCCTGCCTTGTTCTTCTTCCAATCATCAATAAGAGCAATCTAGACGTAAACAAACCTACTCTGCCTCTCATTATCCATCTTTCTACCTGTCCACAGAGGGAAAACACAGTTTCCTGTGTCATATCTTTTTTTTCATTTTCATTGTTACCTCCCAGAACTGATTCTGACTGGTTTCCTCTTACAGGCGTCTCTCTTCCAGGTTTGTATTTGTCCTCTTCATGCTCTTTGTCTGGCCAGACAAACTCTGCTCTGTGTAATCTGGAGTTGTCCTCTGCTGACCTGACCTTCTCAAGCCTTGAATCAGCTCTTCACACCACAGAGCTGGGAACCTCTGACCTTTGCTCCCTTCATCAGGTCATCCCACTCAAAATAAAGCACATTAGTGTATGCTGATAGTTTTAGGCAATAAAATATAAAAATATATAACCCAACACAATTCCAAAGAATGTATCTGACCAAGAACAGAAGAAACGTCCAGATGTGTTCTTGCTGCACCCATCACTGTTGATAATTTTAACCTCTTTAACTATCTTCACGACTATCAGTTTGATTTGGAATCCGATTTATTTGTTCATAGTTGATCTGGTGTTTTAAGTTTTATTATCGTCTGTTATTGCTTTTCACTTCCTCTTTCACACAGACACGGCTCCTTAGCCCCGCCCCTCACTGTCAGAGTTCATTGTAGTTTCTCACCTGCTGTCGTCAAATATGATCATTTATCCACATGATAGCAAAAAAATTTAGTATATGATAATTTTTTTCAGAAATACAATAGTTTTGTGCTCTATGTATGATAATTGAGTTTTGAGTTTCTGGCAATATTTGATTGAGTCGAGAACTTGCGATGGGAAAGTATCCCAGGATGCATTTGGCATTTTGAAAGTAACAGAAGAGGAGAGGAGAGATGATCAAGTATGAAGTCTGAACTTCTTATACTTTAACACAGTGTAGTTTAAAGATGTTTTCATGCAACAATAGTTATTATAACTTCATATTAGAGCCTATTTTAGAATGTTCTCTGTTTTCTGAGTTTTTTTTCTTTTGTTTCACATTCACTAAACTTCATATATAACACATCTGACTTACAAAAGCATGAAATACATCAAAAACATATTATATATTCATAATCCTTTGTGTTGGTTAAATGTTTAGGGTGTTTGTTTTTGTAATCAGTTAAAGTGTAGACTTTTTTTCAATACATCAGCAGAGCTGTGATGTCATCAAGTACAAGTCTGGACTTGTATAATCAAGAACAGCCAAGGTCTTGTCTTTCACCTCCTCACCGCCAGTTTGTCTGTTTTTCTTCTTGGTTCTGTTTCTTCCTGGTTTGTGATTTTCATTTAGTGGAGGTATTTTGAGTTTATTATGTATTCCTCTGTGCTTTTTGTTAAATTAAAGGATATTTGTTTGAACGTCCTCCTGCATGTTGAGTCGTCCATTTCAACCACCTACAATTTTACCACATGTTTTGATATTTTCTTTTATAATTCTGTTTTTCTCATTCAGTTTTGGAAGAAAATAAATAAAACACACCACTGTTATTTTTTTGAGTTGGTTTTAAAACTGCAGAGCAGATGATATACAGATGTTCTTTTTATCAGACATCCGCTGAAATATATCAGTACTGGGATAGGTGCTGAAAACATAGGATCAATGCATGTCTTCTCAAAGCTTTCCTAACTTTAAGTTACGCTGCTTTAGGTCTTGGTCGCTGGTTGACCTGCTAGAATTGATCGCTGCACTAGCTTTTCTTTCCACTCTGCTTTTTTCTTCTCCGTGTACATATTATATATGGGCCATTATATTTCATTGACTTTAGTTTTTCTCTTTTTTGTCTCATCTCTGGCATCTCTTTGTTCATCGTTCCTGCTCTCATCTCTTTAGTCAGCTGAGTCTTGCTCGGGATAGGAGATTAAACTGAAGTAAAAGTTTGATGCACTTCATTTTTGTTCCTTAGCTCTTGACTGTTATTATTAATTGGAATGATCTAAACATAGATTACATCATCTATACCTGCAACTATTCAGGATCACAAGGCTTGCTGGAGTCTCCTCCAGCTGTCTTCAGGTGAAAGATCATAGACAGGTCACTAGCCCATCACTGGGATTATTTCATGAATATGAAATGGATCCATCTGAAATATAACAATTATCACTATTAGATATCAGTTTGAATGAACTGGGGTTAAACAATCCCATAATGTCATTCAGCTTGTTTACTTTCTATTGTTGTTGCTGCACAGATAACCTGTATTGTTGTGAGTAACAGTAGTTGGTTTGCAAGTTGACACTAAATGAACAGTCTGAGCAGCACTTGTTGCTGATCAGGCGCAGAACTAACCTTTCTCTTATCAAAGTGACTTGGCTCAGCCGATGGAGACAGAGCTATTTTTAATGCCAGCCCTTCTTGGAAGGTCACTAAGTCCTTAATAGGGACCACTGAAACCTCGTTACAGAAGGGTTTCTCTTTTTTTTTCCACAGGAATTATGAACACTTGTCCACAGACAAGGGCACTCTTTAGATTTTTCCAAGACGTGGGACATCAGGCATGAAATAGAGCTGCTGTTCCCGGATGTGGCCATGATGTTTTATTATCAGAGGATTTCCACATGGCCTGAGGCCTAACCACGTCAGCAGTGGCATTGAGGAAATTTAGCCTTAATGGGTTTTTCCAGAAAGTTTTTTTTCAATTAATTGCTTGATTTAATTAACTGCTTATTATTGAATTTCTCTGGATAGTCGTCCATGTTTTTTCACTCTTGTGATCTGTTATCTTGCTTTTATAGTTACTTTAAATACTCATAAATAACATATCCTAAAAAAAGGGCTAATTATCAGGAGGTAATATCTCTGGAGATAATCATATTCTTCTGATAATTCAGACATCATAAAGATTCATTTAAGCAAGGTTTATTTTTAGAGCACATTACAATGTACTTGCACTGCCACTTGTAAGTGTGAATGGATGGATGTTTTTCATGTTTAACTGGACATTTCTAAACATTACAACTCTGCTTTCGTTCTATCTTGAAGTACCTTCATGGCAGCTGTTTGTATGGGCGCTGACTTTCCTTGACAGATGTTCTTTGCATGGATGTGGTACTTGGATGACACATGCCTTTTAACCATTTCCTTATTTTTTATTTCTTTTTTTTTTGTACAAATAATAAAGCTGTTAATTCGGAAGCTGATTGGTAACTCAACAGTACCATAGCTGGTTTGTGTTGTTGTTCACTAACTAGTGATGGCGTTAATCATTTTTAATTTTCACTTCCTTTCCATCATGTCTCCTGCGGGGTTTTTGCTGGCTCCTCTCATCTTTTATCTCCTGTTACGTAGCATCGCATTATCTTTATAGATATGGAGAGCTACTGTTGGATGGAGGGAGAGGTGTTTTGTTCATGGTACAAAAGAAACTGATGCATTACTGTGTTGCCACGGTAACCTACTGTAGCTCACTTAAAATGGCTCTGGGTGTAACAGACTCAGGATGCAATCTCCACTGTGTACTGTCAAAAATAAATTGCCCCGTTATTATTTACTTTATTTGTTTTATATAGCTGCCGCAGTGGCTGGTAGGTTGGGAAAACTGATCTCCCACTACACAAAAAAAGAAAACCTGCATGTGGCAGGTGCTGAGTTTTTATTTCCAACACTGCTCCAAACCCCCACTCCCCCGACACTACCACTGCACACACACACATACACATACACACAAAAACCTCTTTTCAGATCTGGACTGCTCTCCAATAATCTGACAAGATGTGAACATTTTTGTTTCTTGTTTGAATGAAGAACCTGCTGCTTTTCTGTAACATTTTATGACATTAATATAACCAAGTTAGACGGGGAAGAATATAGAGACAGATGAACAACAATGGTGAGTTAATCCAACACATGATCAGCTCATTTGAACTTTTCTCCTACATGGTTTTACCTACAATAATTATCTGTAGCGTCAAGTCCTTTTTTTTCGTCTTCCTCAGTGTCCGAGTCAAATCAGCCATAGCTAGGATGGCTGACCATAGCAACTCCTGGCTCATGGAGCAGGAGCTTGAAGTGAGACGTAAACTGAGGTCAACGAACTCCTGGATGGCTGTTGAACCAGACGAAGTATCTGGGAGGGTTCCCAGAGAGTGCGTGAACCAACTATCCAGGGTCTTCACCTCAGTCTTCAATGCATCACTGTCTAAGTCCCACATCTCATTATGCTTGAAGTTGGCCACAATCACCCTGTGACCCAGAAAGACCACCATCAACTGCGTCAACAACCACAGATCAGTTTCTCTGATGCCTGGTATAATTGTTTTGAGAAAATGAGTAATCACTTCTGCATTTGACCCACTTTAGGTTGCATACAGAAGTGACACGTCGACAGAGACCACTGTCATCGTGGCGCTTTCCAACATTGCCAACTGCAGGGGCGTTATGCTAGGCTGCTCTGTGTGGACTTCAGCTCTGCTCTGAATGCTATTCTCCCACACAGACTAACAGAAAAAATATTGGACATTAGTCTTACCTTCACCATCTGCTGCTGGATCACAAACTTTCTCTCAGGTCATGCACAAAGAGTCAGAGAGGGTTCTCATCTCTGCCCACCCCTTAGCCTCAACACTGACTCTCCACAGACTGTCCACACATTTACTGTGGACAGTCTGCTGCATGGAGCCCCGTACTATACACCTTGTACAACTGTATCAGCACCCACCAAGACAATCATTAAGTTCGCCAACAATATTGCTATACTGACGAGACGTTATGCAAGGATGAAAGCCCGAGGCTGGTGGTGTGTTCCTTGGGACCCTGAACTTTGTTTTTCTGGGAACTTCACAAGTGTCTGTGGCACAGCTCAAATTTATGGAAATTGCTCTTTCTGTGGCCAGGTAGTGTATTACGGTGTCATGGAAATCAGATTCCATGGAAATCAGATTCTCCCTATTGACAGGTGGACTTTCATGATAAATAATCATGTCTTTCTGAAAAAAAAAGGCAGTAAAAGACCTTTTTCAAAAAATTTGCCAACCATATTTGGAGCATATAGATATCTTATGCCAAGTACTTAATGTTGTCCTTTGTACTGAGCTGTTTTTGTTTTAAGTTGTAATATTCACTGTTTTTCTTGAGAATTTCCTTTTGAAAAGGTCTCTTAGCTTTCCTTTTTTCTGCCAGGGAAAAGATTTGGAGTTTGTGTATGTATTTTGCGCTTTCTGTGTTATGTATGTCCCGTTAAAATGAAAAATTGGAAATAAAAATCTACATGGATAGCACAGTTTGTATAAGACAAAACTAATGACTTGCAGCAATATTAAATATGTTTGAGTTCATCACAAGTCCATGTCTTAGCATGAAGCACAGCCAAATTCAAGCAAATCAAAACATTTTGGACAGATAGTGGTTTAGCAACCGCTCATGATCTGAGTCATGCGACCAAATAGCAGATAAATAAGTGACAGTGGACTCTTAATAACGCATAGGAGTGATGGGAATATGGCTTAACAAGCTGACATGGAGATGATTCAACAGTATATAAGCTCAAAATGCCCCACTAGTCAGTTTGAACTGCAAGAACTTGCTAGGAGAAGAAATGTCTTCAAAAACCAAGAAAAGAAGTCCAGTTGGCTTGTTTGGAGCCATTGAGGATTACCACGACTTGGACCACTGACAGTCTACACCAGCATGGTGCAGAAAATACTTAATTAGGGAAGATTAGTTGTTTTTGTTTTAGACCATAAATGGGGTCATAAATTGTAATCCAGTTGTAAAAGAGACAATGAATTCTTGCTTTAACGTATACTTTGTTTAACTTTAAGTGATCTCTTCTCTGTTTTTGTTGAGGTGGGGGTTAAATGGGGGTTGGGGGTCTTCTCCCCCTCAGGCATTGATATAAAACAGAAAGACATGTTGCTGTACTCAGAGGGCTCAGATACCAGTACTTGTGAACTGGTCTCCTTGCAAGTAAAACAGGGTTTTTTTTCTGCAAATATTCAACTGGAGTCAGTTTTGATGATATTTTTTTCTCCAACACTTTGTCTCCTGGCTGGTTTTACATTTTCATTCAGGCTGTTGTCAGTTTTAGCCTAATAGTTCCTGTAGTCCCCTGCAACTCACTTCACTGCATTATTAATATCTGACAGTAAATGTGTGGACAGTCTGGGAGGTTCCAGCTTTTAGTTACAACTCCTGTCATACATTATTTGTGAATCATAAAGCACTACATTTATCCTGCTGCAGACAGCAGATATTCCTCTGTGTGGTTTTTGCATTAGCTCATTTTACTTAATGTGTAACTTCATCCAACACAGCATCACCACACTGGTCAAAGGTTTACTTTTTTTTTTTAAACTCTGCAAACCCACAGCTTCTGCCTCATCTGGCCAAAGGAACACAGCAAAAGGTGAGTCTTCTTTACAACTGTTTCCTTAAAATTATTTGGTTTTAATTAGATTGTCAGTAGTTCCAATTAACCCTTGACTTCATTGATTTGTTACTGGACGCTGTACTGTTGATTGTTGCCAAATGCTCTTGTTTTCTGCATGTTTAGGAAAGAGCTGGCTCTTTTGTGCTGTTTCATTTACCAGCCAGCTGATGGAGGAGGAAAAGCCCTGGGCACTGGTCTCTGAGGTCGGGGGTGATTATGGTTACCTCGAAGAACTTGCAGACATTGTGAAACAACACTTCCAAATCATCTGCTACAAGGACTTCCTGCAGGACCCCAAGCTCCATGGCTCTAAAGTCCAGGCTCTGCTGAACTGGAAGTACTGCCCTGCAGTCGAACCCTCACTGCTCAGGCTGCTTCCCTCCCTTAAAGTGGTGACCAGTGGAGGGGTGGGCATCGACCACCTGGATGTCCCGTTCATCAACAGTCTCGGGGTAAAAGTGGCCAACACCCCACACGTGGTCAGTGATCCTACAGCTGATTTAGCCATGGGTCTGCTTCTGGCATCGGCCCGTAAGATTCTTAATGGTGAGACAAACAATTAATGTGTGTGAGATAGTCCTTCCTGTAAAACAATTCTATCTGTCAATACTACAGTTGTTTGACTTCAACTTGTCATTCAGTACATTTACATACACAGTTTATGAGAACCGGAGATCGTCACCCTCCACCACGATAGGTGATGGTAGTAATGCTGAGGATTTAGCTTGACTTAGTACCAAAAACAACAAAAATATTTGGTTTAGTTGGTAGCAGCAGCTGGTGGACTGGACAAATGTACAGCTCTGTGTATTTCATTGGTCTTAAACACTTTTGGTTTTTCTTCTGTTATTTCTGTGTTGAAACCTGAGGCAGGAGCTGTGGGGCATGCTCAAAGCACATAGGCCAGTTTCAGTCCACTTGAGCATTTAAATGGAGAGATTTGCTCAATTTCAAATGTGTTATAGTCTGTTATTCTGACTATGAGAAGCTTGGTTTAGTTTGATTTTAGTTAAACTGACGCTGACCATGTATGTAATGAATTTAAGCTCAGAGAAAAATCTCCCCAGTCTGAAGAAAATTTTAATATTGCTTGAATTGGTGCAAGCTCTAGTGATCTCAAACCTTGTGTGTAAGGTGGCAATCTTTTTTTTCTCCACATCTTGGCATTAAATTCTCTAATTTTTGGGAAAACTTCTCTTTTCTGAAATGGGTTAGGTACCCCTCCCATTCACAACCATATCCACTGGTACAGAACATACCAAACCAATCATAACAGGTGGGGGCAGGACAGACTTTGTGACTCATCCAGGAGTGGCAGAGAGTCAGTATCCAGAACAACCCAGATGGTGACTGGAGCTCCTGCTTCATTGCAACCTGTCTCTGCTCCTCTGACCGCTTGTATGTCCATTCAATAAAAAGAGGCAGATTCTTCTCTGCTGGTCCAAAGTTGGATTCAAATGAACCAAACTGATACTCTTTGTATCAGAGGAAAATAATGATGGCTGTCCAGGTTGTTGGGAACATTATTGTCCTTTTGGAAGTCGAGGAAGTCATGTAAATGGCGACCCTGAAAGATCCTTGGGTCTCTAGTCTTTAGGTCTGAGACGGTGTCTTATGTAAGTCCTTTACATATCTTTCTAAAGTTTTTGCAGGATCATCGAGTGTATGGTCCGCCTCAGATTCTTACATGAATTTTAAAACTAATTGTTTTGTATCTAACTTATTGTATTGTATCACCACACAGTTCAAGGATAACATAACTGAACAATTTAATTCCTCTTCAGTGTTCTTAACGTTCGTTCATTCAAGATATATATAATATAAATAAAGCATTCAATAGCTTCTTTTAATTAGATATAATTATTAAAACACAAAGTAATCATAAGTATGTTCTTATCCTTTATTCGTGGAACAATACATTTTCTATTTTTTGTTTAACTTTGTACTTTACTCAGATGTAAGATTTTTATGGGTATTTAACCCATAAAAATGTTATGATGGAACATTTTTATGGGTTAAATACAGTTTTGTTGGTATCTTCTGGCTCTAAAGTATTTATGATCTCACATTCTACCACAAGATTAAAAGTCTTTATAAGACTATAACTCGCTGAGGTTTGATAAGGTTGTGTTTAGAGAAAGTCTTCAAAACCCTCTGCTGTTTTAAAAACCGCACGCACAATCTATATATTGATATATTGGTATAACAATCATTACTGCATAGTAGGCCACTGTAGAAGCAATTAGACGTAACAGGACACCAGTGATGAAACTTAGGTGCTCTCTGTGGCGACCCATTGCATTATGGGATACAGCATGAAGGACACTACCTCTTCTTTCATTTCAAAGTGTTGTTTTTAAGTTTGTGCAAGAGATGCAGATGATAGCGTCAAATATGTTGATCTGAGAAAGGAAACCTTCCCCATGACAAAAAATAACTTCTCTGTTGTTATTTTAACTCATAGGTCATCAGATAGCTACAGACCCAAAGACAATCCATATACCACAAAGCCTGATGGGAGTTGAAGTCACAGGGTCGACTCTTGGGATTGTGGGAATGGGAGAGATCGGTTACAAGATTGCCCAAAGAAGCAAAGGGTTTGAAATGAAGATTGTGTATCACAACAGGACTCAAAGGTAAAAACAAAACATACACGTACATAAAAAGCTTAGTTATGGGTTTTCCTCCAATAAAATAAATCAGACCACTTTTGTAAGTTCTCATGGCAGCAGTGTTTATTATTCTACTCAGGAGAGCAGAGGAGGAGCAAGCAGTTGGAGCAACATACTGTAAGAACCTGGATGAGCTCCTCAGATGCTCCGACTTCATCGTGATTACAGTCAAACTGACCTCAGAAACAAGAGGTCTGATTGGTTCCAGAGAGCTGTCTCTCATGAAGCCAACAGCAACGCTAGTCAATGTCAGCAGAGGTGGGAACGACGTGATCTGTCAACTGCTCTGGTTTTCTGATCCCTGGTTAAAAACAATGCTTTATCCCTCTTCCAGGTCAGGTTGTAGACCAGGATGCTCTAGTTAGAGCTCTCCAGACAGGAGGAATCCAAGCAGCAGCTTTGGATGTGACTTATCCTGAGCCTCTACCAAGGTCTGGTGTCTTTGAAACAGCACAACTGATAAGAGAAGCTGGACCTGATACTAATGCACTTTGTCTTCATCCCGCACAGGGATCACCCACTGCTGGGGCTGCCTAATGTGATCATCACCCCTCACATCGGGATCAATACCTGCAATACAGCAAGACGGATGGTGGAGAAGATGGTGGAGAATGCAGTTGCAGCAGTGAGAGGGTTACCTGTTCCAAATGAAGTCAAGGCACAACCAAAATAAGAGATTTACTTTTACACATACAAAACATGATCTGATCTTTAATACCAAACACAACGTATTTTAACCAACAATATACAAACTATTTGAAATTTCACATATTTTATTGAGCCATCAAACATTTACAGGACAGGAAGGAAAAGTAAGTGAACCCTTGGAGTTTCAAGTGTCGAGCCTCTTTTTTTTTTATCATCATCATCAGAGGGTGAATATTCCTCTTCAGAATCTGAGCCAGCGCTGACTGGCTTTTTTTTTTTTTTTT
>JAOWBL010000014.1:13561355-13572751 GCA_028564865.1 Zenarchopterus dispar | reverse complement strand
ATATATATATATATATATATATATATATATATATATATATATATATATATATATATATTTTTTTTTTTTTTTTTAATATATTGTTTGTTTTTTTTTTTAAATCACATTTCATTAAAATAAAGGGGGCTGCAGTACAAAACCCTGAGGCACCCCTCACAACAGCGGAGGATGATGTTTGACCTACAACTGCAGTCAAGTACAAAAAAATGAATTGGAAGTGTTCTCATCTATCTAAGGAATCACATGATCAACTGTATCAAAGTCTACACACACATGCAAAAGAACCCAAATTAAAATGAAAACACAAGAACATCATTATTATCTGTATGGTGTCCTCAGGGGCCTGCTGCTTCCCCGTGTTGGTGTGGAGCATCATGGAATCAAGAGAACCGATGTTGGCAATCTGGGCAGTGGAATCTACTTCAGTGATGCTGTGAGGTTGGTGCAGAATCCTGGGCTACGATCACCTGGCTTGTTTTGTTTGCATTGTAATGAAATGTAGCACATGTTTTATTGATGTGAAACAAACGTGAAGTCTGCTGGGGTCCAGGTGAGACTGGGGTGCTCAGCTCCACTCAGGTGAACTTGGTAACAACAACCTTGGTCAATTTGTGTCCGTAGCACCAGTCTGAAATACTCCAAACCTAGTGAGATGGACGGCTCTCAGCTGCTTCTGGTGTGTGACGTGGCGCTGGGAAAGTGCAGGGATCTCTATAAGAGAGACCTAACACTGACCCGGGCCCCAGAGGGCCATCACAGTGTCCATGGAGTCCGCCGCACCCACAACACCCCCTCTGATTTTGAGGTAGGAGGGCGTGAACATAGAAACAAACGGGAGCACAGATCAGCTGTTCATGCATCTATGTGAGAATAGGCATGTTACCTTCACCTGTATGCAGAGTTATTCTGACATCTAGATGTGTCCATGTTTGCTCCAGGATGATGAGTACGTGGTCTACAGTCCTGATCAGGTTAAGATCAGGTATGCGGTCCAGTTCAACGTAGAAGGAGATCAACTGAAGGACTTCAGTCCTGCCATCAACACATCAGCTGAACCGAGTCGGTCCTGCCCAGATCAAGGTAACTGCTGCAAACATGCACCACATCCCAACATATAGTATAAATGCTTAGGTACCCAAGACTCTTCAGTTTGTGGTTGTTGAGTACAGAAGAAAAGTAAAAACATCACACGTTTTGTCTCTTTTGCATGGATCTCTTTACTTTTATCAGGTGATTATTTGCAGAAAATGAATTGAATGCCTTTGCTCTCATTACACAATATATACTATGACATTTTTTCAGCTTTCTTTTCAAGTCCACAAATAGTTTGAACTTAGCAAAAATAGATAATAGTTATGATACAGAATCTTTGTTAAGAAACTGGTTTGTACAGCTTTTCCAGACTTTAGTATAGTGGCCTTTAAAAAGTACTTGCCACGTAAAATAAAAATTGATTTCTCTAGATTTCTTTAGAGTATCGAAGCACACTAGAATGGATGGACAGATGGATGGATGGATAATGGAGAGGTCTTTCCCTCAAAGAATTTAATCTAAAAGTAACTGAAATAAAAATGCTTGAAGCGGGACCCAACAAAAAAATTAAAGTGATAAAATGTGTATGCAAAACAAAACAAAACAAAAAAAAGATAATTAAAATTAAATATGATATACCATTAATGTGAATCCTCCAGTTTGGTCTGTTGTTAAAAACTTATCTTAATTTGTCTTGCTTTCCATCATAAACAGTGGCTTAATTTTGGTAGCCTGCCAGTATAAATGTCATGATAAACAACAGTTGTTAATGCTCCTTGCTATGCTGGACAGTGTTTCTGAATGCTGGATTTGTGTCTATCGTTTTGAAATTGTATCCTTAAATGTCAGTGGATAAACGTCCAGCAATGTTTATGAATGAAGATGCAGATGCTGTTTTGTGACTTCAGCTCCATCATGAAGGTCATGTTACGCATCACAACAGACTAACATAAACACAACATCTGATTTTTAAAATGTAAAAAAAGGTTCCTCCACTGCTGCTTCTGCTTCACTTCCATATTGAAGCATGGCCTTTTATTGAATCAAGCAGATGGCTTCTGGGGTCAAATTCATCCAATTTTTGTTCTTACCATTTCATCTCATTGTTTGTTTGGTTTGCTTAAAATCAAGTTCAAAGGTTTTGTGAAGGTTTAAGAAAAGTTTGCAGGTCTCAATCTAAATGATGGTTGACCACTTTGTCCCACCACAGACATCCTTGTTGACTAGTGCAGCTGAGGTAGATGTGGTTGTCCAGGTTCTCCAGTTAACATGTCCACATGTCCTGATGTGTGTGTTTATGTGTTCAGATGTCAACATGGAGGATGACAGGGTTGAACTTGTTCAAAACCCTCTGGATGATGTGACTGCTGGACTGCTGGACAGCTCTGGACAGAAGCTCCCCCTGCAGGCCGTCCATGTGAAGTGCAAACTGATGGATCTGCTCTCTCAGGTGAGGGCCCGGTTGTCTTTTGATGAGACCTGGATGATCTGATCTTAGACCTGACCCAAGCATCTGTCTTGTATCCTCTGTAGGTCATCATTTTCCAGAAATACACTAACCAGAGCTCTGTGCCCATTGAGGCCAAGTACGTGTTCCCTCTGGATGATTCTGCAGCCGTGTGTGGATTTGAAGCCTTCATCAATGGGAAACATGTGGTGGGAAAGGTGACCAGATTTTTTCCACTTTGTTTTTTCATGCAGTGTCCTCATCCACCAGTCCAACACTAATCTGTGTTTGTGCATGTGTGTGTTCTGAACTCAGGTGAAGGAGAAAGAGAAAGCTCGTAAGGAGTACAAACAAGCTATCGAGCAAGGTCACGGGGCGTATCTCATGGACCAAGATGCTCCTGTATGTCTGTCATTATTCTGACCATTAACCAAAGTTCTTCCTCCAGCTGCTGTGATGTTGTCATCATCTTTGTTTGCAGGACGTTTTCACCATCAGCGTGGGAAACCTACCGCCTGGAGCCACCGTCCTCATCAAGGTGACTTTTGTGAGCGAGCTGATGGTCAGTGATGGGAAAATTCAGTTCTCTCTGCCCGGGAGCGTGGCGCCATGGGAGGAGAGTGCGGCGCTCAACCAGACCACCCAGGTAAGGGGGTGGAGCAAGCAAAGACCCCAGAAAAAGCAAACACTGTAGGTGTAGCTTTTTTGTTTGTGTGACTCTTAATGAGCAAAAGCCACTGTTACTGTTAATGTTCATTCATTTATTTTCTGCTCTTTACCCTTCAGCATCAGTTACTTTAATTTAAAAAAAAAAAGACTACTAACCGTTATTTGTGTACTTTTGACTTGACAGGTGAATTTGGAAAAAGTGTGTGTGACTGATGAAGCTACAAGTTCAAAGTGAGTAACATGAATGTTTAATGTTAAACAATTTTAACCTCATAGAGGATCCACTGCAACACCTTTCAGGCTAAAAGGGGCTGCAGGATGTTTGTTTTTTATGGAGAATAAAATGCTTCTCCATTATTAGTAGTATCCCCTCCTCATGTCGTGTTTGGTAGTGTACGAGGTGTGTTGAGATGTTCATTGTGCTGTTTCTGTCCTAAAGGGAGTTCACACTGGATGTATCAGTTGAGATGCCCTATGAGATCTCCAGCCTGCACTGCATCACTCACAAAGTCAAAATGAAGGTGACGTGGGACTTCCTCCACTTGAGCTGTTGTTATACTGTCACATTCTTCTCCCGACAGTATCATAGTGCAATTTTATGTGTCAGAAAAGCTGCAGGTTTGTTTTTTACCTGGAAAAGACATATTTTGAAGAGTCCACCACAACATGATGATAGACTTCATATCACAAGTAGAATATCAAACCAAACAATGAAGGTTCTGATACTTAAAATGGGACATGTTGCACATTTTGATGTTTAAAAAAAAAAAAACTAACTCAATATTCCATTTTTCCTCACTAACTGTTCTGTTGCAAATGATTTTATTTATTTTACTTTTGCTGATTCAGAGGACGGACTGTAAAGCAGTGGTCAGCGTGCTGCCGAATCAGGTCCTGGGTCCAGAGGGTTTCCAGCTGTCCATCAGCCTGTCTGAGGTCCACCTGCCCAGGATGTGGGTGGAGAAACACCCCGACAAAGACACTCAGGTCTGTCTGTGTCTGCTTCTCCTCCCTGCTCCTTTGACACTCCAGCATGTCTTTCTTAGATCTTCTCCTGCTTTCCTCTGCAGGCCTGCATGCTAGTTTTCTATCCAGACTTTGAAGTCAGCCCCAGTTCAGTAACTGAAGAAGTCATCCTGTTGCTGGACATGTCCGAGTCAATGAGGGGGGAGTCGCTCCTGCAGGCTCGCAGAATCGCTTTGGAGTTTCTCAGAAATCTCAGCTGCAACTGCAGAGTCAACGTCATTTTGTTTGGCACAGGTTGGTTTTATGACATTAAAATGACAAAACCAGAAAAAAAACAGTCCACAAGAGGAAATAAAATCTCAACATGGTTAAATGTGCTGCTGTGGAGCAGAACTGCACAAACACAGAAATGTGAACTCAACCAGATCTTCATCATGTCTTGGTTCATCACCAAACTTGTGCTGTGCTTCAGCTGGTGGAGCAACACACCGACGTCATCGTGGAGGAGATTTCACTAAATTCTTTCCAGCTTTATACAGATCAGCTATGGATTATTGTATATCATCATAGATCATTTTTGTAAGGAAGGGATCTTATGCTTAAGTTTTAATCTAGTTCAATAATTCCTTAACTGTCAGTGTTTAAGTTTCTTTACACAGTCTTTTTTAGATGCTTCTAGATGCCAGCATGAATGATCTCCTGTACTAGCTCTGTGTTGCAGCAGATCTGAAGAAGACTCTGACTATTGAGACGATGCACAGTATTGTCCATTATGTTTTTCATTTTATAAAACATCTCCCTCTTTGCTGGAGCCTCGATCATAACTAGAGGCTTCAGAGCAGTCTTCAGACTTAAGGGGACTTCTTTCATGATGGAAATAGGGTTCATTTTATTCCTAGTCCTCCAAAAATCTTCGATCATGGCTTTAGATCAGATGATGGTTCCCACACCAGACCACAAGATGGTCCACCAGTCCTCTGTGCTCTCCCATCCACCACATCCCACAACTGAAAAGTATTTCTGTAGGTGTCGAGACTCCAGAGGTCTGCGGTGTAAAAGTGTGAGAGTAAAGTCACAGTTGTCCTCTAGAGCATATTATGTCTGTTATTGTGACTATTACTGTGATGATGATAAGTTCACACTTTATGGCGAAGAAAAAAATCTAAAGTTACACATTTTCTTTTCTTGCCACAGTATTTGAAGAATCTGTTCTTGAAATGTGTAGAAACGATTCATTTTTCAGACTTTTGTTGTGTTTGTGGTCTTCAGATTACACAGAAGCTTTCCTCACAGCACAGAGGCTTGATGATGTTGAGGAGGCAGCCAAAGACTTCATCAAGGTCAGCTCTGTTTTTACTGGATGGTTATATCCTGTACCACTAAAGGTTTTTATAATGTTGCTGTGTAGTCTGATTCAGTCAGTCTGCAGGATCTTTTAAGACAATGGTGATATTATTACTTTTGATAGATGCACAGTATCTAAAAATCATCCCCGATTTTCAGAATAAAAGTATTTTATGACAAAATAACATTGATTTCTGCATAACGGTACCTTGCTTATGGAAAATATTAAGAAAACTGTGTGAAATCAAAACTCATGGGATGACACTGATGAGGCGTAAACCATAAAGCTTTTAGTAGTGTGTTGAATTAAAAAGGATATTTGCTGAGATGAGTTTCTGTTCAAAAATAAAAATATTCTCTGTATTTTATTCTCACAGCGTAGATGTCGGACATCTGCTGTAAAATTAGATTACTGTATTTCAATAAAGTTATCTTTGAATGCTCGTCGTAGTGATGTCGCATCTCCAGCACATCTCCAGATTTTCTCATTTCATAAGCACTCTGTTCCTCCGACTCCTGTCAGAGTTCCTCTCCAGTAGGGGGCAGCACGGAGCTGTGGCGGCCCCTGCGAGCCCTCAGCCTGCTGCCGCCGTCCTGTGGCGTCAGGAATCTGGTGCTGCTGTCAGACGGCCACATCCAGAACGCAGCCTTCACCCTGCAGCTGCTCAGAGACGGCTCTCAGCACACCCGGCTCTTCACCTGCGGTCTCAGGTGCAAACCATTGTAGAAGGAGCATCTCCATGTAGAACTAAGGTGCCCAGTAGTACCAGATGAAAGTTCCATATGCACTCATGTTTGCTGTGATTTCAGCTCGACGGCCAACCGCCACATGTTGAGAGCCCTCGCACAGGCAGGAGGCGGAGCTTATGAATTCTTTGACACAAAAAACAAACACAACTGGGCTGAGAAGGTGAGAAAATATCTTAGAAACTAGACTAAGCTGTATTTTATATATGAAATTAAGTTGAAGGTTGAGGTACCAATTACAATTTTTTAGATCTGGGTTTCAGTTTCTGAATGGAGAAGAAAAACTCAAAGAAAATTCCAACAAGAAGTAGGATCTCTGAGTAGGAAATGTAAAACATTAAAGTGATGATGGAGGATTAAAAGCTCTCCTAAGTTAGCTGGAGTGCTGGCTCTCAGCCTTGTTGCTTTATCAAAGCTTTAATGGCCGTTCATACTACTTTTCCAGTCTCATAATTAAGATATAGAAAATAAAACAAAGGTAGACTGATTAATTGGTTGGCGTCTGTTATGGAAAAATCCATATCAGTTAATTTCTAGATAATATACACAAAATAGAATGATTCTGCAAGCAAACATCAGTATTTTCTGTGAACTCCCTCAGAACCAAGTACAGATTTAAAATACCATAAAAAAAAGTTCAGCAGGTCGCCCTGTGGGAATCCTGTTTGGCGTTCTCCAAGATTTACTCTTGTTTAGTCGCTTTCTCACTTTCTGTCCTCCGTTGTTACTTTAAGGCTTCTTCACCACCTGATGTTCTTTGTAGCTCTGAGTTAATATCATCATTGTAGATGTGTGAAATGGAACCCTAAAGGTGTCACAAGAGAGAACAGGAATGCAAATTCAAAGTTATTTTGGGTGCTTTTTTTCCAGTAGTTGGATTGGAGACAGACGATACCTCCTTTGGAGCCTTTGTGCTTTAACATCTATATTCTCCACCTTGCTCAAATAATGAAAAATAACAAAAAGTGTGGATGACACGCACGTCTATACAACCATCTCATCAGGACTGAATTCAAACATTGATCAAATTAAAGAGCAGATGTGCCAGAATTTTTTATAGTTATATGAAAACAAAACTGAAATAATAGTGTTTGCAGCCAAGGAAGAAAGATTAAAAATCAGCACTCAGCTTCAAGCAGGGAAGCTAAGAACCAAGAGCCAATCCAGAAATCTGGGAGTGTTTCTGGACTCAGACCTGAATTTTAACATGCACATTAAAACAGTAGTGAAGTTAGATTATTATCACCTAAAGAACATATCAAGGATTAAAGGACTGACGTCTCAGCAGGACTTTTTTGTCTATGCTTTTATCTTTTTATCTGTAACACTGTTCTCACGGATCTTCCTCAAAAAATTTATCAAACTTCTGCAGTTAGTTGAGAATGCTGGTGCGTGAGTCCTGACTAAGACCAAGATAGTGGACCATATAACTCCAGTTCTTAGATCTTTACACTTGCTTCCTGTCTGCCACAGAATAGATGTTAAAATTCTGTGGTTGGTTTATAAATCTCTGAATGTTCTAGAGCCAAAATACATCTCTGATCTCCTGGTCCATTGTGAACCAACCAGAACCCTCAGGTCGTCGGGGTCAATCCTACTTTCTGGACCAAGAGTTAGAATGAAACACGGGGAGACAGCATTCAGCTTTTATGCTCATCGTCTGTGGAACAAAGTCCCAGAATGCATCAGTGCTCCTGAAACTCTCAATTACTTTAAGTCAGGGTTCATAAACTTTTTTATTTACTGCTGCATTTTAGTAGTTTGCCACAATGCACTGTAACTGTTACCGTATTTCATGTATTTGATCCTTTTTATTCTTTTTTAAACTTATACCTGTCTCTTTTGATCGTTTTGTTTTTATTCTGCTTTTAAACTCTTACTTTTTAATGCTTTTATGTTAAGCTTTTTGGATTGTCTTGTACATAAATGTGTGATACAAAATAAACTTACCTTTTTGCTGCTTTACCTTTTTTAAAGAGACTGTTATACAACTGTTTGCAATGATATTACTTGGTAGTCATTCTGTTTATTTTTAAGCGCCAGGTTCCTGAATTTTCTTTTATCTCACCGGACTGGAAAATAAATACAGAACATACTGCACTATGTAAAAATATTAGTACCGTGTTTCATTTTGGGTTTTTTTTTGTGCAGTATCATATGTAGCTCCTCTTGATAATGTGCTGTTAATAGTAACACAGTCTGAATAGTTCACTGAATTAATGTTTTTTTAGACCGGCGCAACCCAAACCATATAGTGTGACAGAAACTGAGATCCTCAAGCTTCACTTGCGTGTTTTTGCAGGTGGCGTGCCAGAAGGATCGCATGTCGTCTCCTGGATGCAGCTCGGTGTCGGTGAAGTGGCAGCAGTTCAACCCAACAGCTCCTCCTCCTGTTCAGGCACCGAAGCAGCTGCGCACTCTTTTCAACGACTGTCACACGCTGGTCTACGGATTTGTGCCGCACTGCACTCAGGTGTGCTGTGTTTCCCTGAACTTTACCTAAACATTGTTTTGTTTTATTTGCTCTTGTTGTTGTTGTTTTTGTTTCACAGAGTGGAATTGAATCAGCAGAAAAGCTTAAAGACTCCTAATTTAATTCTCTTTCTGTGTTAACATGTTAAAATAACATTAAAATAAACCTTTTGATGCTGACTTGCACACAGGCAACCCTTTTTGGAAACCTGAATGGTCAGGAGCTGAAAACCATGGTGTCAACAAGTGAGCTGCAGAAGACCAGAGGCACAGTAAGGTCACACTCCTCCGCACTCACCCAAAGTGACAGCCGTGAAATCAGTCTACGAAGGACTGAGCCACTTAAAAAACAAAAAAAGAAAAAAACTAAACAGGAATCATTGTGTTGTGTTTAGTTTCTTCATAAGCTCACGGCGAGAGCCCTCATCCGGGATTACGAGGATGGAAACCTGGATGCTGCTGAAGCCGACCATGAGGTATGGTTGTGTGTCAAAGAGCATCCTCACTGATGACAGTCAGCGTTAGCATTCCAGATTAATGTGATTTTGCATTTTCAGGGTAAGAAGGCAGAGCTGAAGTCCTTCATCACTGAGTTGAGCAAAGAGTTCTCCATCCTGTCTCAGTTCACCAGCTTTGTGGCCATTGAAGAGAGGGTTTGTGTTTGAGCCAGCATTGGGATTTGAAGTATTTGTTTGAGTTGACAATCTACATAGTCTCATTTATCCTACTGTAGGACTCAGAACTGCCAGAGGACGGGACCACAGACATCCCCAAGCTGATCACAGAGGAGGATGTGGATTTCCTGCCTTACATGAGCTGGACGACTTTTGAGGATGCTGAATTGAGAATGGGGAGCATGCTTCTGACAAATCAGGTGATTCTAAAGTAAAACATTAAACTTTCTTTTATCTGTTTGAAAAGATGTACATAACATATTAGAAATATATTAAAATATAATTTGCAGTGTTGCAGTAAATAAAAGATTAAACAAAGCCAGACACACCTGTTTTGTTGGAGGAAGCAGGTTTGGCAGTAAAAATAAGGAAATGAATAAATAAAAAGTGTTTTTAGCTTCCCCAATAAGTGAAGAATGTAGAGATAACAACATGAAGGAGATCTGGTCAGAGTTGTCGTATTGAATGAGGAAGACTGAAGCGGCAGAAAAGTATATTACATGGGATATGTATGAGGACGGCATGACGGTGGTATGAGTAGGAGTAACTGAGAGTTTTCAGGTGCAAGTGGAACTGCTTCAGTGATGGGCCCTGAGCCCCTTTCTTGTTGCCATGGCAACCGGCATCAGTAGCACCTCCAATGCAGAGGTAAAAATGACTTTTTAATAAAATATAACAGGAAAGGGCAAATAAATAAATAGGATATTTGCAACAAGTGACAATAAAATGTGTTAAAAAAAACAGGGCTAAAGAGAAAATCTAAGATAGGAAGTCTAAAGCATGATAAAAACAAACATTAGTTAAAAGCCAGATTAAAAGGTAGGTCTTCAGTCTGCTTTTAAAAACATTAACAGTCTCTGCAGCTCTCAGGTTCTCCAGCAGGCTGGTCCATAAACGTGGGGCGTAGTATTGGAAGGCAGCCTCACCATGGGTTCTGGTGTTAACAGTGGGAATTTTAAGAAGTCCGGTGCCAGAGGACCTGAGGGTCTGCAAAGGTTCGTAAGGTAAAAGCTATTCAGTAAAATGAGATGGCGCAAGACCATTAAGGCTATTAAAAATCATAAGAAGTATATTAAAATCAATCCTGAAAGACACGGAGAGCCAAAGCAGTGGTTTCAAAACGAGGGTACTGTGAGCCTGCCTTTTAACACACAAGCAGCTGAGCTCTGAAGAAGCTGAAAATGTGAAATGTTTTTGTTGGGAAGACCAGAAAGCAGGGCATTACAGTAATCAATGCGGCTTGAGACAAAAGCATGCATCAGCATCTCCGTGTTAGCCCAAGAGAGAAACGGGCAGATTCTGGCTATATTCTTCAGGTGATAAAAACCTGTTTTAACCACATTCTTAACATGTGGAATAAAACTAAGCTCAGAGTCAAGAATGACACCCAGGTTCTTCACTTGATTGGATGTCTTTAAAGATGGTGCATGTAATTTTGACAACTGTTTCTCTCTCTTGGCCTTCGGACCGATAACTAAAACTTTGGTTTTGTCCTGGCTGAGTTGCAGGAAGTTTTCTTCCATCCATGATTTAATATCTAAAATACAATTAAAAGATCATCACTTGGATGTGTGTCTTCAGGAGATGTGGTAAGATACAGCTGTATGTCATCAGCATAGCTGTGAAAATTAATGCCATGTCACCTAATGACATCCCCAAGTGAAAGCATATATAAATTAAAAAGAATTGGGCCTCCTGGGCTCTGCTGGGCCTCCAAAAGACCCATGTGACCCTGAATAAGAAGAAGCAGGTAAAGATAATGGAGGAATAAATAGGCTTATTTAAAATAATGTCTGGGTGTTTTTGGTGCAGGAAGATGAATTTTCGAGTAATGAGATGGACTTTGGCTGTTTCACAACCCTGGTAAGTCTCTTTACACACAACAACTGCACTCATATTTTTTCTTTCCTATTTTCTTGAAAAGCCTGCAGTATCTGGAAGTTATTTCTGCTGCATCATTATTTTTCTCCTTTTGGAAAGACGCAGAGCAGAGTCCTTCCACTTCACCATTTTATTACATTGATCTAAGCTGTTCTCATGTCATC